>MVAI01000127.1:0-56463 GCA_014825565.1 Phaffia tasmanica | reverse complement strand
TTTTCTTGATTTTTTTTTTTTTTTTTTTGGCTCGGCATCAACTCGGACGGCTGAGCAATTCACTTTTCTTTCCTTTTCTTGTAATTTAAAGAGAGAGAGAGAGAAAAAAAAAAGAAGACATAAATATGAACGGATAATTACTTGATCTCCAACCCGATCCGGGAGGGAATGGATTTCGTAAAGACAGCAGAGAGAATAAAGCGGAAACGGAAACCACATCGGGTTGGGGAGGGGTATACAGACCATAAAGAATAAGAAAAGATAAAACAAGAAAAAGACAAAGAAAAAACAAAAGAAGACGATTCAGAAGACGACGTACATAAATTCGAATAGAGAGCGGTTTTCACCAATCCTCCTCATCCTCATCCTCATCCTCATCCTCTTCGTCGTCTTCCTCCTCCTCCTCTTCTTCTTCTTCTTCTTCCAAGAGGTTATGTAAAGGTTGTCCATGGACGTACGTGCTGAACAGCCATCAGGAAAGACACAAAAAGAGACATCAAAAGGATCAGACGGTCATTTACCCACAGACTCATCCACTCCACTCTGCCTTGCCTCACCGGACGACAACTTACCTGACAGGAGCAACGAACAAATCTTTCAGACCACCGGCGTCCTGTCCTTCGCCGACCGTCATCCGTCCGAGTCCTGGTGATCCTTCTTGAGACCTCGTCAGGCGGGTTTCACCAGAACTCATAGGCACCGCCATGACCATCGTACCAGGCATCAAATGGGACACAACAGGCGACCGTTGGACCGGAACGACCTCTCGGAGTTTCGTATTCCCCGTGTCAGACGTACAAACCTCAAGTGGTGCACCCAGTGTGATCACTTGATTCTCGTCCTCGTCCTCACCCAAAGAAGAGTCGTTCGATCGGACTTGACCTTCGGTCTGGACGTCCGGCCGAGGAGAATTCCCGGGTAGTTTGCCATCAAGTCTCGGTCGATCACTCCCAAGCCCAACGGCATCCTCAGCCCCAGCCTGGCGTCTACCCCCACCTGCCGACGATCCGTCCGCTCGGAGCAGATCTCTCTGCACACAGCTGGTCCCCACCGGAACCATGCCTGCTGTCCGTGTTGACCGTCCATTCGGCCCGATCGCTTCGGAATCAGCCCTCGGTCGGCCTACAGGTGGTGCAGGGAAACACACTGGTCCGAACTGGAGTCCAGGTTCCGGACGTTCATTAGGTACCTGCACGATTGTCCGAACAGTATCCGTACAAGATCCGATCGGACCTCTAGCTGGATCCGGAACTCTTTCTAATTATTTATTTATTTATTCGTTTGTTTATTTTAATTTGATTTCATTTTTAGCACCCAAAACATGATCACCCTCCCCAAACGGTCAGCTTTCACCCTAAAAAAAGATAAGAAGAAGAAAGAATGATAGATAAGATCGGAAACAAGATCAAGATCCATTCGGACAAACCTTTGGACGCATACATTGACCGGTCGATCTTGTCCTTCACCAACGCCTCTCTCGTCATCATCGCCATCGCCGTCTTTCTTCGAGCGTCACCTTCACCATCCTCGCCCTTCTTCGGACTTTCTTTAGCGATCTCATACGACTTGACCATCCCTTTCTTGACGTTCACAAGACTGGGTTCTGATCTCGATCCATGCATCGTTCTCGCTCTCGGTCTTGTTCCGGACCCCGACCCCGACCGACCGATCGAGGTTGAAGAACGCGATCGGGAGAGAATCACTCGGTCGTCCAGATTGGTGGAGTACGATTTTTGAAAGACCGAGAGCTGTCGACTCGACCGTCCTCGCCAAACGGTCGGGTCAAGCTCTCCGTTCCCGCCCTGATGGGGCCGGACGAGACCCTTGTTCGGTTTCTTCTGTTTCATACTCTTGGGTTTAAACAGCTTGAAATTCATCTGCTTCTTGGGAGGCGGATCAACGAGCCGGTGTTGGTACTCGGCAGGGACCTATATTGATATCAATATCATTTGAACAGACAAAAAAAAAAAGAAAAAAAAAAAAAAGAAGGCAACACAGTTTTTCAAAGATCGTGGCTGATCAGTTGATGTGATAACATTTTTCTCAAGAAAAAGAAAATTCAGACCGATGATAACTGAAGTTCGGACTCACGTTCTCCTCAAACACGACATACAACGTGTTCGGTTTGGTCGAGCCCTCCCTTCGGTCGATCACCTTGTACTGGACCTGACATCCCAAAGACATGCCGATCGCACATAAGCACAAAACGCTCCGTCAGATACTGCTTCCTAAAGACATTAGAGAAAGAAAGAAAAACCAATCACAATAGCCCAGTTACATTCCCTCGCCGTCGGATCTACTCGGTTCGTCCAGCCTGCGCCGAGAAAGAGATCTGCCCAAGCATCAACAAACGCTTCTTCCATCCTCACCGGTTCACACACCCGTGGTCTTGAGGAAATACAAAGACAGCAACGACAACAAAAAGAAAAGTCAGGAAAGACGTTTGGTCAGCCAGTCATGGAGTCGAGACAGGTGATCGAAATTCCCGTATAGCCTCAACCAACCGGATGTCATAGTCAAACGTAGGAAGATCCTGTTGCAAAGTCTCCAGGCGTTGATAAACCTGCTCTCGATCTGTATTCATGAAGAGTAAGAGCAAACGTAGCAGCCTGTTAATCTGTAGATCCGACCGAACTGATCTAGCAAGTATTTCAAACAAGAGAGAAAAGAAGAAAACCACATTTCCGTACGTTCTGGCCAGCTAGAAATTTCTTTTTGAATAGGTAGAAACAGATCCAACGGATCGGACAGCGTGATCCCCGTATCTGGAAACCCAGTATTGGAGAAATCGGTCCACGTTATCGACGCCCTCTTTTCAGCTCGTTTTCTCTGAAATCCCGACACAACCGCCAAAGAGAGAGAGAGAGAGAGAGAGAGAGAGAGAATCGTTTAGCGCCATTTGAATACAGAGATACAAAGAAAGGAGGGAGAAAAGACAAAGAGGAAGAGGAAACAGAGATCACCCACAGCTATAGAGCCCTCTGTTAGATCGAACTGTAACCTTCCATTGATTGGATCTCCCGCTTGACGCAGACCGAACGATCGTTCAGTGCTCTCTCCAACAGAGCCAAATCCACCCTGCGCGAATGACCCCCACCTTTTCTCTGCCAACGTCTCCCACCCAGCCCCTTCTTCGTCTTCATCTGCATCCCATTCGTCATCGTCCGCCTCGCCAGTCGCAAGCGCATAGAGATACCTATGGGACATTGCCCTATACGAAGAGAGCGCCGTGCTCTGGATATTCAGCCTCTTCTTGTAATCAGAAGCGAAACGAGGACCTTTGGAAGGTAAGACCAAACCTGCTTTCGTCTTTGAAGGAACCACCACCTTGTTCACCCACGTATCCAAGACCTCGTTTTCGTTGAACTCTCTTTCCAACTGATTAATCCAAGATCCTGCCGTACGGAAAAGTTCTGTCGAATACGCTCGGACGTCTTTCCGAATCAGCTCCGAGCGCACAAATTTCCCGTCCTTCCGAGGATCACCAGAAAGCCAGACTCGGTCGGAAACGAGCATGGCTGGATAGTTCTTTACCCAGCTTTGCAGCCTGAGAGGAAGAGGCAAGCTCTTTTGAAGGGAAGCAAACGACTGGGATCGGATGAACGAGAGAAGGAGATGTTCGGTTGCCAGCGCGGACTTGACGAAATGTTTGTGGGTCTCGACAAACGTCGAGGTAACTGGAAGGCCAAAGAGTATAGGGCTGAGTGGAGCGCCGTAAGAGATAGAGTTTGTCAGCTTGACATATTCATAGACTATGTAAGAAAAAGAAAGAAAACAAAAAGGCACCCGGCTCACCCAAATAGTCCTGAAATGACGGGGGGTGTCTGAGTGGCAGAAGGAAAGAGTTGAGCGATTCACGCTGCGACTTGAATCATCCTAAAGAGCAGTATAAACTCACACATCCACTCAAATTACTATGTGCTACAAGCTTGGAGAAAAAAGTTAAAAGATCGATAAAAATCGGCTGTACAAGCGTTCCGAGCTTGGCAGCGAATGCAAAGATATGGGTCTGAGGATAATCGGCGGCTAGAAAGCCGAACGGGTAGCGAACGAGAGCGTCAACCAAGGGACTTTGTCCAATTTCGGCACCGATAAAGAGCATGATACCAGAAAGCACACTTACCTCTCTCGCTTTTTCTCCACTCGATGTATTGATCTAGATCGGCCAGTCCCCGTTTTTCCTCGTTTCCTTCTCGGATCTGCAGAGCCCTGGTAAGGGCCCATCTGAGGACCCAGGCGAGTTCTCGTTCATCCGAGAGCAAAATATCCTGGGCCCAAGCTTTCTCCTGAGGTGTAGGCCGCTGAATGGTCCAGTCGGTAGCTGACTGCACGGAGGCAACATACGTTTGGATGAGAGATCTGATCTTTTGACATGATAGATTTACCGCAAGAGAGGAAAATAAGAGAGGTATCTCGAGCCCTTTTGCGATCGAGGTAAGTAATTCATAAGAGGATATCGGTATATATATAACATAGGTATATATGCATATACGTGGATCAACATGGCTCAGACGATTTGAAGACGACTCAAGTAATAGAGAACAACATAAAGGACGAACCTCTTTTGGAGAGTTCCGCGCAGATGGTCTGTACGAGAACACCTAAATCTTCCAAGCCGAGTGTCTATTGGTCGAGAGAGACAAAGAACGGAACAAAGGGAGAAAAAGAAGAAGGAAAAGAAATGCGGATCAGCCAAGGCATCAAGACAAAGGTATAAACGAGGAAACCTGAACGGACCACATCATTCCGTTCGTTCAATAGTCCCCACTTTACGCTATTCCAGTTGGCATCGACCAAAGGGATAGACGTTTTGGCAAACCTCCATCCCAGATCCAGTCCCTCATTCAGGCCCGTGGGTTTAGATTCGAACGTTGCCCGTTTCTTTGTATCCGACCCTGGTGGAGACAATGGGAAGGCTGCCGGGTCTGATTTACTGATATCGCGATGACGATGAGGAGAGGGAGAAGGCGTCGCCGGTATTGTCTGTCTATCTTTCGTCCTTTGGGAGAGAACGACCTGTTCTGACTCGCCCGAGTTTGAGCTCTCTGCTTGGGAAGACTTCCGGCTTAGACTATATTTTTCATCTGAAGAATTACTACCACCACCACCACCACCACCGTCCTCACGACGACCACCAACAGAGGACCTCGACTGTTTCCGTCTATTTGGTGAGAGTGTGAATAAGGATAACATCAGAACAATCGGTAGGTGGTTTGTATACGATCAAAAGTCAAGTGTTAAAGATCTAGAAGGATCTCTCTAGAACAGTCAGCTAGACAAAGAAAGATAAACTCATAAAAGCGTTTTCAAGATGGAAGGCGACGATATATAATAAGATCAGGACGGATTAAGCATGGAGTCGAGACCGTCCGCCCCTTTTTCCGCCCCTGGAATACCCCTTTTTCATTTACTCGTTTCACCTTCTTTCCAGCCACCCTTAATTCATCAGGGTATATGCCCTTGAGGTAGATGAGAATATACACGCACACGCGCATACACGAACACACACACACACACACACACACACATGATACGACATTGATAAAGAAAAGAAAAAGAAACCCACTAGTAGACAGAACGAGAGGACAAGAAAGATGATCAAACAGACAAGATGAATTGAAGATTGAAAAGTGAAATGGAGAAAAAGAGGAAAAAATAAGATAAACCCCATCTATGACCCGAGAGTTGGACAAAAACCTGTCGACATAAGCCTTCCCTCTCCTTCCCTCAAGGTCTGTAGGGTGTGACCATTAGAGGTAACTGTGCGCCAAAGCTTTCTTCTCCTTTGATTCTAGGACGAACAATTAGGCTGCCGACACCAAAAATATCACATCGTTAGTACACGAGACAATTACCCAAAGATGACATACAGCAAAGCGGAACTGACAATGAAAGCTTCTTGATAAAGTTCGGTCGGGGGTCGCAATGTGCAAACACAAATGACCGTAAGAGCACAAACAAAATGGCTTTGATCCTGAGGTTTCTCAAACAATCATAGACGGAGAATGATTAGCATACCATCCGAATCTTGGTCTTTATGAGCTGAAAACTAGACTGAGAAACTGACTCTACGAGTGCAAATCGATAACCGCTGTTTATCCCAAGAGTCGACAAATCAGCAGTCACGTCCCCATAGGAAACAAATTAAAACAAACTAGATACTGTTTATAACATACATGCAAGAACGGGGTCCACTAATAAAGGTAGACATATGAGTCCACACACCAGGCACTTCTTTCGCCGCCTCGCTAAAACTGTCGCCCAGCCACCTCTCGGGTCTGAGATCAACGTTGGACATTGACATAGTTTCTCTAATCAGCTACTTACATTCAGTCCATGTGAGTGGATAATGAAGACTAAAGACAAATCTGAAATTAGACAAACCTAAAGATTTGACCGTCGCCTCCCCAGATTTCATCTAACGTATTCAAATTCAAGATCGCTACAGACACGGAGACGGAGAACCGTTAGATGGAAGAGAAGTTCAGATCTGCCTTTTAATTCAAGCCGGTTGAATCAGACTTACGAATGAATATACTCGTTCCCTTCGCGATCGGCACCTCGGTCATCACCTTTCCATTTCTCGTGTTCGTAATCGGTTCTGACAAAGGGAGTACATCGTCCTTGGCCGCCACCCGGAGTGTTGATGGAATAGGCGCGTAGAGTCGAAGAGTTTCCCGGCATACCTAGTTCGAGATGAAGAGGGAAACAGATGGCCGAGTGAGAATTGGACAGAAGACAGAATGTAAAACAGGTGATAACTAGGCAACCATTAACCTAAACTTACAGCATCAAGATAAGGTAATGCGTTGAGTTCATCCCTTTTCCAAACATGGGCACGCAATGCATCATCTTCAGCCTTATCATCATACTCAATGGGAGGCACAGGAGAGCAAGAAAACCTATAGACTTACATCGAAGGTTCATCAGTCTCAACCTGGACCAACTCTGCTCTCAACTTGTCTTGGATCTCGGTGTTTTCGCACAGCGCATACAAACACCATGCGAGTGATGTTGCTGATGTCTCCTGTCCCGCAAGCATCTGTTCAGAGAGAGATAGAAACAGAAATGTTTAACGAAGGGTTCGTACAGCGGAATGAACGAAAGAAGACGGACAAAAGTAGAGATCTGGCCAATGACTTCTTTATCATGCAATCGTTGATTTGGAGGTAAATCTTCTGCCATATTCGACCGGACTGATAAGAGAACAAATAGATCAATGAAACCCATGTTCCTTTCGATGAGCTCCAGAAACTCAGACAAGCACAAAGAGAAAATCACAGAGCTTACTAAGTAAACTCAAGATATCTTTGCCCGAGAAATCTTTCTTCCCAGGCTGAAGCTCGGCTTTTTCACTTTCACCTCCGGCAACCTGTTCCGCTCGAAGGGATTCAAGAATGGCCTCCTTCTTTTGGGCGACCAAGTCTGCACCGATCCGCTCCATAGTAGCGAGAGCGACACCGGCCGATCGGGATTGCTCGGTAGGCTGTGGGAAATCACGAGTTAGACGAACCATGAGCCACATGCATCTGATCTAACCTGTAAGCCAGACTGAACGAGACGTACGATAACTTTCAAGAAAGGGAAAAAGTTTTGAAGCACGAGCAATAAGGTGACATCCGAACCGTGAGCAAACATTTTTTGGAACGCATCCGCCAGCTCATTGTATTCAGTCTTTAGAGCATTAAAATGATAATTAAAACCTGATTGATTGTGATAGATGGACAATGTCAACACAGGAATACAGTCACGGTTGATAGACAAAGCAGAACAAAGAACACAGACCTGCTGTTCCAATGATGTCTAACGTCGTTTTACCAATCCACTCCAAGACATCCATCCGGGCAGGTTTATCATCCTCAATAAGGGATGAAAGTTTGTCTTTAAGCTGACAGAAAAGAAAAGAACAATTATCAACGATTAATCAAGCTTGTTAAGCATGGTTCGCGAGATGCGAGATTGGCATCAAGGCGATGATTGAATCTGTAGATATACCTCATAGGCATGTTCAAAGAAAACAGATGTCATATCTCGAATGTAGTTTCGAGAAAACGAATTGACGATGATCTTCCTCTGTTAATACGAGAGAAAACCCGACAGAGGTATCGATCAGTATAGAATCCTTCCGATCAGAGATAATTATGAAGTCGGAGACTACTGACTTGTCTTTGGTGAACCGCGCCTAAATTCGGTCGTCGTGAGAATCGTTCAGAATTTTTATTTGTATCATGAAGGTGCAGATATTTCAAGAAGAGAAGAAAGACAAACCCTCAGCGGATAAGAGACCTAGGAAGATGGTAATGCGAACAGTACGGCTGAGCTCAATCTTCACAACCACCATTAATAATAAGGAAGCAAATAAACGCACCAGTGCCCAAAATCTCTTCCAGGGTGACTCTGACTCTAGCTGGCTTAGGATAATCGTATCCGTTGTTGAGTACACTGAGGAGTGTTCGGAATTGTCCGAAAGGCAATATTCAGTAAAAAGATGGGAACAATGTCGACGTTCAGCCAAAGGAAATCATGAATTGAATGGCATGATAGACTGACTAGCTGACAGCTCGGGGATCAGCAGTATAAAATCGTTGCATCTGAAGAGACGAGGACATCAGCTTCAGGTCTTAGGCGATACCAATGTCAAAAAACACTGAAGCACTCACGCCCATGAAGCCATTATATCTAAGCGTCTTCCCATATTTGAGCACGAGGGCTTCATGTCCGACTCCGGGTTCGTTGCTTAACAGATAAACCGGCAGAGTAAGTTCAACCAGCAATTAAGTTCTCACAGACAAGAAAGATAAGCAGTATAATGAGGCAAAAAAGGAGACAAACTTCATGAGACCCTTCATGTTTCCCCATATGTAGCTCTCAATCTTTGGCCCGGGCAAATTCGAGTAGGATGTCAAGGAAGGCCGAATATAGTACTGAAAGATGAACAAATAGAGAAAGAGGACCGGAACTGATATAAGGAACAGCCCCCATGAGGGAGTTAAGTAGGCTGATAGAGAAGTCATCTGTGTGTTGTGTGATGAACACAATCCGCTAAGAAGATTAGAGGATGTCGGAAGGAGAAGGACAAGAGAAGGGTAAACGAATTCCGAAAGAGATCGACCTATGAGGCAAAGAGGAAATGTATTAGAGGATTTTTTAGTTTGTTTTGTACCATCTCATTATTCTTGGTCTTTAGTTATATAGACCGATTGAAACAACTCTTCTACTTCATTCCATTCTATCCTATCTACCTAACATCAAAAGCATATCTCTCTGCGCTTTTGAGAATTCTCATACTCTGCTGTATAAAAAGAACCATCTGGTCAACTAGCTTTTGTATCATCACCTTCTCGACCGTTTTGTCGTGTCTCTATCGCGTCTTGATCGGTGACGCGTATGGAAGCGTGTGACGCGTGAATCTTGCTTTTCCTTTGTTCTCCTTCACCTAAACTCCAGCAAGTTATACAACACTTGATTTCCTATCGAACCTGTTCATTCCTGCTGTCACGTATTCAGCCAAACAAAACCAATTCAAACTTCAAAAATGCCACCTCGGCCGAAAACGGTCTGTGGGAATCCTCTGTTCTTAGAATGGGTCGAAGGTAAGCTTCTTTCCTCTGGCTGGAAAGGCCTCTTGCCCGGCAGGTGTAGCTGATTCAGTGGCCAGGTACCTTTCCTTCGTTTCGTTCTTTCTCTTACTAAAACAAACAGAGATGAGAGGCGAAGCAGAAGAAAAGGGAATGAAGTCTGCGAGCACTTACGCTAAGGCTGCTAATTCACTCAGACTCTGTCCAATCAAGTTCATTCACCCGGCTCAATGCGCTCAGCTCGTTGGCGTTGGACCTACAATCATCGACAGGTCGGTCTATTCTCATAAGATTCATCGTTTGAATCGCTCCTTGTCGATTAAATCAATGAAGACAGAAGCTAATTCTTTCTAACTTGCTGTTGTTTCGTGGATAGACTATCGAAGAAGTTATCGGCACACTGTAAGCAAACAGGAACATCGGAGCCACCTGTGCCAGGTCAGCTCTCTTAATCCTCACGTAGACCATCATCATCAGATGTAACTCAAAATGAACTCTAAACCCATATCTTATCTTCTCGTGCAATTCAGGTGGATCTTCCAAGCCTCGCAAGAAAGCCGTTCCTTCGTTGCAAGCCCCTAGTCCACTTCCAGGGAATAAGCAGATTGAATTTGACTACCCACCGTCCCCACCAATCGCCTCTGGCTCTAGATCTCAATCCCAGTTCCTTCCACCATCAAAACGTAAAGCTACGACTTCCAACACAGATGGTAGCGACGAAGACAGGAATTCTTCGTCTGAGAACGACGAACCTGCTTTTCTTCGTAAAAAAGATTCTCTTGCGCCATCTGCGCTCAAAGCCAAGAAAGCCAAAAAGATCACTACGACAAAGACAACAAAGATGTACGTGCCCGCCCAAGGCACTGGACCATATGCCATCCTTTTAGCTCTTGTATCTCATACGACCGAGGAGGATCAAGACGTACCAGTGACCAAGCAAGATATCATCGATGCTGCTACGAGGTATAAATGGTGCCACAATAGTTTCGTCGTGCCTGAACCTGGAAAACATTATACCGCTTGGAACGGGTTCGTTCTCATTCAACTGATTGTGTAATGTAACGCATGACATTTTTCTAAATTCTAAACTTCTTATCTTATGTGATTTTGTTTGTTTAAACGGTTGTTTTTTTGAGATGATGTAGTATCAAGACGCTGATGAATCATGAATTGATCTATGCCAGAGGCCAGCCAGCTAGATGGTCTCTAACAGAATCAGGATAGTAAGTCTCATCGGCCTCTCCCTCATACAGAAAACAGAGTTATATCTGACGGAATCACATTCTGGATCAATATTATGACTAGTGAACTAGCTTGCCAATTGCGCGCATCCCTGGAGGGGGTTTCAAATTCACTCACAAGAACAGAATCATCCCTTCGAACAACGATATCTCCATCAGATACACACAATGGATCAACGAACCGTTCTCAAGATAAAACTCGATTCGATCGAGCATCTGGTACCTCAACAGCGAATCACCAGTTTACGAGCGCAAACGAGAAGTTTGGGTTTCATTTTCTTGGTCAGTACCCTCTTGACGTATCTTCTTCAAAACCCGCAAATTTCTTTTTTTTTTTCTGAATAGGTTGCCATGAATCTTCGTCTTGTTTCATGATAGACCGAGGTAGTAACAGGGTTCGTGAAGTTGATAAGGCGCGTATCAAAGTAGATGACAGTGGCGAGCAGCTTGTTCGGATCGAATTTCTCTCTTCCCAAAACCAATTGAATTTTGTGAAGGCAAGCGTCATCGATGCTGAAGATGCACCCTCGGGACGAGATCTTTTGAATCGGCCAACCTTATTTGGCTGGGTGCCTGCTGCAGATGTCCCTAAAGTGGCCATTGGGTTTCCAGATCGACTTTCTTCAACTGGCGCTACATCATCGTTGCCGAGTATCAGTCAGATACCAAGTAGTCTTCATCGACCGCAGGTTCTCCCTCCTGTATCGTTGGACTCGAACGACATCTCGCTTACGATACCGAGGACTCGAAATTCTAGATTACTTCGATCGACCTCGGCCTCTGCTTCTATACCCGAGTCACTCAAATCCGTCTCAATCTCCAACCGGAGTGTTTCTTCGGGAGATCAGACCCAACTACTGAATCCCTCATCCGATACACAGACACATAACTCTTCCGTGCCAAGCATTAATATTTCAACTTCTGAGTCACACATGACTCCAAATCATTCAGGATCTGCCTCACTGCCGATATCTAGACCTGCGCGTTCGTCAATAGCTAGATCAAACTCAACACAGCACCGTCTGGAAGCTCCGGTTCCTTTGTCGTCTGTGTTTCACGAGTCTGATGAAAATCGAAACTACTCGACCCTTCCTCTAGCGACGGCAACTACGACACAAACAGAGATAGGAACAATATCTGACGAGCCGAGAGGTGGAGTAATTGTGGGAAACGAGACACCGATAGATTTCAAGACGATGAAACCTATCACTTGGGAAGCTGGCTCATACGACATAATCCTCCTCCTTGACACACGAGAAGTCCAGTCAAGGTCCGAGAGAGACGCGTTCTTGGACAAGATAAAACTGACAGGCGTGGACGTTCAAGGAAGGGCATTACCTGTGGGCGATATGGTGTGGATAGCAAAGAGACGGGATGGGTTTGGAACGGGTTTGGAAGAAGAGGTCGTTTTGGACTTTGTGGTCGAAAGGAAACGGTTGGATGATCTGGTCATGAGTATCAAGGATGGAAGGTTTCACGAACAAAAGGTAAGGTTGTTGCTTCGTTTCTCACGAATGCGTTTGGGATCAGGTTTCCTGAAAACAAAGTGTGGTGTCTTTTTCATCTATACGGAACGCAGCATCGATTAAGAAACTCTGGAATTGGTCAAGTTATCTACCTTATCGAAGATTATAACGTCGTCTACCAAGAACAGGGTTGGGCACCTCAGATTGCAACCGCAGTCTCATCCACTCAAATCGTCGAAGGGTTTTTTGTGAAACGGACCCAGAGTTTGGATGCTACGGTTGAATATTTGAGATGTATGCATGATACCATCAAGACTCTTCACGAGGTGAGCCTCCTTTACCTTTTCTTCTTTATTTCGAGAAAAATGCCACTAAATTTGAGATTAACAAATGAAAATTAAAAACACTTTTCACCTCTTGGAAGAACGAACACTTGACGATCATTCCTGACAGAAACATCTCTCGACCTACCTACCTGTCCCTTCAATCCTATATCCGAAACCACTCCGCTTCGACGCCTCACCTCATATCCTACAGCGCATACGTTGACTTGAACTCAAAATCTGGTTCTCTAACATTGAACGAACTTTGGTGTAAGATGCTCTTAAGTATACAAGGAATGAGCGCAGAAAAAGTAGGCGCAGTCGTCGAGGTTTATCGAACTCCTATGAGTTTGTGGAGAGCGTTCCAAGCGGCAGAGAGGGAGGAGGCTAAGATTATCGACGCGATTGCGGTATCAGGATCTAATCTCGAACAATGGAAGACGAAACGACAACAGGATAGAATTCCTTTCGCGAGAGACTTGTTGGCGGACACAGTTAAGGGTGTAGGAAGGCGGTCGATCGGAAGAGCGTTAAGCGCAAAAGTTTACGAACTTTTTCGATCAGAATATAGTTAAGATAATGATTTATACCAACAAGTCTCTCAGTTTCGAGAATAAGAGACTTCGCCATCAGATCCAAAAAGAGAAAACACACAACCATTTTATCTTGAATGGAGCAATGGTATTGAATGGCAGAAAGAAGACAAAAGGAACAAGGTGCTTTCCTCTCAATTGAGATTTGTTTTATCGCCTTAAAATCCGAACACCAACTCTCCCAACTTTCCTATGATTCCTCCTCCCCCCTGGGACCCCTGAGCTCCAGTTGCAGCACCTGGTACGGTCGTCATTGCCGTTGCTCCTCCCGAAGATCGAACAACAGCAGGGGAAGAGGGCGTTTGGTTTAACCTTCTAAAAGCCGAATTGGAAGGAGCCAACTGGATCGGTCTTCCGTTAGCTGAAGACGAAGTCGAACTTAAATTCTGTTTCGGAGTGGATGGCATGCCGGGTTTAGAAGAGGTAGACAGGTGCAAGTACGAAGGACTGGTCGACAAGGATGGTGTAGCTGGGTGAGAGGGACTGAGAAGACCTTGTCTGGAGCTGGATGGATGATGAGGATCCTGTTTGAAGGTTGTATCGAGCCAGACAAGTTTGAGATAGAAGAAGACGGAAAACAATAAGAACACACGCTCCGAATCGTAGTTTCAAAACGCAGACGTTAGTTACCGGAAAACTTACCGCCCATTTAACACCAATCATCCAAACTCCACCGAGGACCTCCCCGTTATGTTTCACTGCCCTCTCTGCCTCGGCTTCCGTTTTGAAGGTCACACTTATCCAGTTTCCACCGTTGGGATCAGGAAGAGCTGAGACAATCTCTCCAAATTGAGCAAAATGTTGGAGAAGCGGGTCGAGGAGGGATGTTGGAGGTCCAAAGAGCATTACTGTAGTGAGAAGGGAAGAAGGAGAGGACGAAGGAGGGCCGGATGGGGCGATGGGATTTGATGTGGGAAGAGTGTTATGTTGCATTGGTTGGGAAAAAGACGAGTAAAAGTTTTGGCTTAAGGTTTTGAAAAGAAACAAAAACAAAGGTAAGTTGTCAAGCAAGATATTGAGGAAAGAGCTGATGATACAAGCCCGGACGACTCACTTTTGACGAGGAGATGACGAATACTGTTGAAGGCATGACCACGAATAGGGAGACAGATGAACAAACAAGGGAAGAACACAGTTAGATTGTCTTCTCTTCTTCGCCTTTTTTCGACTTTGAAGTTGATATACATGTAGTCATACCTCAATATCTCCAGAATCCATGTCTCCATCCTCGAGCGAAGCGGTAGGGGGCGCATAGTCCTGGGAAGGAGCGACGGCCACTCGGAGAGGCTGCGAGTTGGCTGCTCTGGGCGAGTTATAAGGTGACGTTCTGTCGAGAAACCAATGTGAGTCCGTATGCCCGGCCAAGAAAGAGAGAGTAGAGTTGAAGTAACAATGATAGAGACGTACCGATCAAAAAGCCCACCAGAGCCAAACCGAGTGGACGGAGGGCTAGGAAGACCAGAATTTGCTCGAAAAGAACCTGAATGGTTGAGTGATTGTCCGTTGTTATTGCTACCGTTGTTGAGCCAGGACGATGAATTGTTTAACGTCGAGTTTGCTCTATTGGGAGTCTCTGGACTGTTTGCTCCCGGAGGTGTCTAAAGAGTAGACGAGAAAAGAGGAGAAGACGACGAAGATGAGCAAACCAACGACCAAGATGAAAGAGCAGAGGAAGAAGAAGGCCAAGAAGAAGAAAGAACAAACCCCCTTCATGCTAGATGTCAGATAACCGGGTAAATGGTTAGGAGCAAGCTCTGGCTCGTCCATCTTGTCATCCAACAAGGAATGATTTCCATATGAAAAAGCTGAAGCTGAAGAATTCATTTGACCATTGGTAGAAGAATCGATTGCCCACCAAGAAGAAGGAGCTTTAGACATTGTTTTATGATGTATAGGATGGATGTTTCCAGGGTGAAGGATAAAGTTGAATGAATAGAAGATTTAAAGTGGGAGGACTTGGACGAGAATAGACTACAAAAGATTGGAAATCGATTAGGAAATTACATACAAAATCCTAATAGATTTTCCTAATGAACTCACCTTCTCAAGTCGGCCCCGCTGACTCTGTGTTGCACCTCATCACTATCCATCTCTCGTTCGGTGTTCTCCATTAACATTCACTCACTCCCACTTTCGAGTCTTGAGGTGTTATCTTGCTCTCTTTTTCCTCATTGTACGACACCAATTAATTTTCAATCAGGTATAAATCACAACATACATGCCTTTGGCATCTCCCAATTCTGGTCAGTTTGCAAATAAGTCCGTGCCCGATCTCAAACATCTTGCCAGGGTCGACAACCAGCCCGATTTGAGATCGTATCCACCGAAAGCACTCGTCTCTTCTGCCCTTACTCTACTCGCACAGGCAAAGATCGCACAGGATAATCAAGACTGGGAGACGTTCTTTGTGTATTCTAGAAAGGCTGCCAAGTGAGCTTCTCTTTATTCTGTGTAGGGTTAATATGTTTGGTGGGATGCTGAAAGATAGAATCTTTGTCTCTTCTTTGATTTCGTTCTCACTCTTGGGGTTTTGTATCATTCAAAGTATCGCCCTTCAGCTTGTCGAATCAAATTCAAGCTCATCTCATCATACATCGGTCCAGGGAACAGAGAATTCGAAAACGTTGCTCCCGTTACTCCGACTCACGGTCAGTATGCTCCAACCTTCCGGTTTCCTCCCGAGTTGCCATAGCTCACTGCTTTATATTTCGTTCATCGTCGGTCCTTTTTTGCCTGTGTTATCCACCATCACTCGTTCTTCTTCATGGCTTGTTTCCGTGACTCCTTCGCCTCTTCATAGACCTCGAACGAATTTAAGCAGAACGTTAGCGAGGCAGAACATATTCTCATCGCTCGAGACCAGGCACGTAAACGCTCCTCGGTCTCTTCAGCATCGACTACCATGCATCCCAACCCGACATCTTCCTCATCCCCTGCTGCTGCTGCTGCTCCAATGAGTATAAAACAAAGAATGGCAGCTCTTGCAGGTGCAGGGCTCGACACCGGTGATGGGGCGCCCGTATCGGCTGCTAAACGTGCTCCTCCTTTTGCAAAGGCTTCTGGACTAGATGTATCAAACGGGTACAAGTCTTCGTCTGGCCAGATTTCGCCAAGCATGGAAAAGTCCAACGGATCAAGTCCATTTAATGGAGTTTCAACCTCTGGAACACCTTCTACATCTTCCGAACAAGGCGCTGTTCCTTCCTTTTCACCTTCTCAGCCCTCTGTACATTCGCTGCCCCAGTCTGAATCCCAAGTGGCGCCTTTCCAGACAACGAACACTACAAAACATGTTTCTCACTCTCACTCGGCCTCTCTTCCGCCGCCACCCAGACATCAGTCACCTCCACCATCGCCTTTGTTGCAACAAAACCAACCTCGCTCGTCTCAGCCTCCCCCCAAACCTTTCAAGCCATCTACGTTATCGACGAATGCGTCTCCTGTTATTGTTTCAGCTCCCTTTTTTGAAACAACACCTGAAAAGAGAGAAGATAAAGATCTAGAAACTAGCTCCTCCCAGGTTCCAGAACCAAACACCCCGTTCGACGCTACGGCGTTCGAACATCATTTCCCAAGTATTACTGAGTTTGAAAACGGCAAAGAGTTCGCCGAGCCTCCTGCCGTTCTCTCTAATGACCATCTCCAACGGTCTTCCTTGCCTGTTCCCATGATAAATGGTATTCTGTCGCCACCGCCGCCGCCCACAGAATTAAACCAAAAGCCAAACAAACCATCAGAAGTTAGCAATGGGATTCCAGACGGGTTTCCAACCTTGCCGGATGTTCCCACATCGCTACTCGTCAAAGGATCTCGGCCATTACCGTCACCTCCTCAAAATACAGCTTCACTGTCATCCGGGCTTCATCACACTCCTTCATCGGTCAGTTTACAGTCAATAGGTAGCACCGGTGTCGACGGGGGGCAAGTCGGCTCTTTGGACAGCGCTCCCGCAGCTGATGGCCTGGGATTTAGTCAGCCACCTTCGTTGTCCGTTACGTCCCCAGTGTCTGGCTCATCTTCTGTCAACCTGGCCTCACTCAACCACGTGTCACCAATCTCTTCATCGAATGCTAATTCTCCCGTACCCAAGTCCGTTGGGACCGGGACCAGTAGACTTTCAAAACCAGAATTTCCACTTGCCAATACAATTTTTTCTTCTGCGCTTCGTCAGTATCTTACCCAGACGACAGCCCGCATCCTCTTGTTAGACGTCCGCCCGTACGCAGAATTCAGGCAAGGCCATATACCCCATCCTCTCATACTACAAGACTCTGCTTCACCAGAAATCGTTAACGTTGATCCCCAATGGTTGAACTCGTCGAAACCACTTTCGTCCACTCAACTCGGAGGATACTTCCCTCCGAACTCGGCGTTCCATCAACGAGCATTTTTCGATCTCGTCGTCATCTACAATCAGGCTGGTGGGCGAAAAGAAGCTAAAGAAGGAACGGTTGGTCGACTGGGAGAGATGATTTATGAACGAGAATTTGGCGGTCAAACGTTGAAAAGGGCGCCAGTGGTGCTAATGGATGGGTGGGATGGGTGGGAAAAGGAATGCAAGCTACCGCCTGGTGGGTTTGGAGGATTGGGATCGATGAAACCGTTGATTCCTAGGTGTGTTTTTATATCCCCCTCGTTGTTTTGTTTCCTGCTCTTTTTCTTTTGAACCGTGCTTCATGGTCGGTTCGATGGTTTTGATCGAGCATCTGTTGTGTTTATAGTATACCGAATCAACAAAGGTCTGGTTCACTAGACTCGGTTTCTTCAGTGTCTGCTCCGAATAGGGGAAATGTAAACGCTTCGTCTCCAACTCCTTCCTCCGTTTCGTCTCCTCCAATTCCAATTCGGAACTACCAGCCAATGGTGAGTGTAGTCCATGTTTCTTCTTTCCAATTGTTACCTGACACCAGAAACGCAATGAATTAGTGCTCATCTGCAAACACTTTACAACTTTGATACACAAGACAACATCCCCCCAGACTTCTTATCAATCTCCCTCCTCCTCCTTCACGCCGTCCTCTACCATTTACGAACCGTTTTCGAAAGATTATACATATCCTTCTCTTCCGCGCCCCTCATCATCGAGCACTTCTACTGCAAGCTCCTCGTTAACATACCCAGCACCGGTGTTGACATCACCCCCACCTTTAGCCTCACCTTCGATCGCCTCTCCTAATTCGAGAAGACGGACGGACTATATTGACCAGGCTTCTCAGGCATATTCAGGTGCTACTTACCCTTACCAGCTCCCTGTTTCCTCTTCATCTTCTTCCCCTTCCGCCGGACCAAGCTCTCTATCTGGACCTGCTCTAAGCTCAATCACATCTCATCATGCAGCTAAACCAAGCATTGACTACCCAAATCTCAAGACAGGTCTTGGTCTAGGTATCCAACAGCCACCTGTGGCAGCAGCGCCTTCACTCGAGAGACAGTCTAGTAGAGGAGCGGTCGTTCCTGTGAGAAGGTCAAGTTCAATAAGTTTGTTGGATGGACATACTTATGGGCAGACAGGTCTCGGCCAGGGAAGGACGGATGAGAGGGAGGTTATCTACTGGGGAAACGAGTTTGTCGGAATGAGTGGGTTAAAGAATTTGGGGAATACTTGTTATCAAAATTCGACGTTGCAATGTCTAAGTGCTACTGTACCTTTCTCCACGTTCTTCAGAGGTCCGTGGTTTTGTTCATTTACATCTCCTTATTGATTGAATGGCTAATTATCCTCTCTCTCCTCTTTTCTTAGATGGTCGTTGGAAACGAGCGGTCAACACGTCGAACGTGCTAGGTACGAAAGGAAACTTAGCTCAGGCGTATTGCTCGTTGATCTCGACTCTGTGGTCAAGAGAATTCCATTTCATCCAACCGCTGTCCTTCAGGAAATCAATCATCAAGTTTTCACCGATCTTTGACGGTACTGAGCAACATGACTCTCAAGAATTCCTTGCTTTCCTGCTCGATGGTCTCCACGAGGATCTCAATCGAGTCCTTGTCCGGCCAGAACCTGTCCCTATGACGACTGAGAGAGAAGCAGAATTGAATGCTCTCCCGCCTCAGGTAGCGGGTGAGAAAGAGTGGGCAATTTACCAGAAAAGAAATGATTCGGTGGTGGTTGATCTGTTTCAGGGACAATACAGATCGAGGATGGAATGTCTCACATGTCATCAAGTTGGTTGCATTTCTCTCTCCGCATCCTTGTCTCCTCTCTTCTTTTGGTTGTGAAAACTAACGAGGTTTCAATATCTTTGCGTTTCGAAAACCAGACATCAACGACGTACGACGCGTTCATGTACCTTTCTCTACCTGTTCCGACGAGCCGATTGAAGACCAGAGTGTCGCTTGACCATTGCCTCGATACGTTTGTAAGAGAGGAAGTCATGGAGAAAGGAAATGCCTGGAACTGCCCGAAATGCAAGAAAGCGAGGACAGCGAGCAAGAGTTTATCGCTCTCTCGACTTCCTCCGGTGCTACTTATTCATCTCAAACGATTCTCGTCCAAGAATGGCGTGTTTTGGGACAAGGCTGAGACTGTCGTCGGTTAGTTCTTTGTCTCCTTCTAGTCTTTGATCCCTTTTCTTCTTCTTTCAATTGCACAAGTTACTAACATATATGTCACACCAATGCTTGCGGTTGATTAAGATTTCCCAATCAAATACCTTGATCTTACAAAGTACATGCCTGCCCCACTGTCAAACAAACCCGATCCGAATCTGCAGGCAAAGTACAGGAGAGACGCGCGGACTCAGACTCCTCCATACGTCTATGAGCTTTGTGCGTCCGATTTTTTCTTTTTTCTTTTCTTTTAAATGATGGGCGTAAGTTCTTAACCGATAGGTCTGATTTCTGCTGGTAGATGCTGTATCAAACCATACTGGGAGTCTCAGTAGCGGTCACTGTATGTATACCAATCTCGAGACTTTCGTTGGATGAGAGAAGGGTTACTAATCGATAATTGAGGGGACAATCGAACAGATACGGCTTATGTAAAAAGTTCACAACAGAACTGGAAGTACTGTGATGACCGAACGGTGACTGATGTGGATGAGAAGAATGTGATGGTATGCTCGATATCTGTTTCGTGGTATGCCTTGATTGATTTTCTTACTCACACTTGATGATTTTCTTTTCGGTTCGTTTTCGTTTTAGACAAAGAATGCCTACATCCTGTTAGTAGCACTCCACTTGTACTTGTTATGGGTCGTTCGCGCATTGACATGGATTACTGACGACTCTCACTTTTGCCTGACAATCTCGTTCTCTGCAGATTCTATCGCCGGGTCCCGGCGACTCGAAGTCTTTGATGAACGAAATGTATGAACTTTCAAGATTGAGAGCAGATCGTTGTAGCTACTTTAAAGAGACTTAACAAAGAATAAATATATGAATTACGTAAAAATTACCTGTATACATGCATACAAGACCTCTGGTATTACATACATTCTACGCATTTTTGTCTTTTTTTCTTTTCACCCTTCACTTTTTTTTTCTCCTCCTTCTTGTTGGCGTTCAGCTTATCCTCAAGAGAAGTGAGCACACCGTCTTGAGATCCTTGTTGTTCCAATCGTTCGCGTCGAGCTAACATTTGGTTCTGTGTGTTTGTGTGTGTGCAATCAAGTCAAAATGGCTGTCAAGACCACCGTCCCTTCCGCCGAGGTTAGTATGAAGTACAGACTGCAATTTTTAAATCATGTATCAGCCCCACTTCCCCTTCCCTTCTTCGCCTCGTCCCTGCAACCCGAACATTCTCCCAATGGACCGATAAGTTGAAAGCAGGAGTATGATAACGGGCTTTGGATTCATTTGAGATTTTTTTCAGGACTGGATTTGAAGAGACGTGGGAGATGATGTTCAAAAGTTGAAGGCAAAGAAGGAGGGAGAGAGGATGGTCTAGATGCGACATAGGCTTTTTTTCTCTCTTTTTATCCTACCCTTCTTATTTCAGATGATTAGAAGAAGTCCGTTGTTCTGACCTCTTTTCTCATCAAACTTATTGATTGACCCAATAGCAAGTCGCCGTCCCCGAGTCTCTTCTCAAGAAGCAGCGATCTGCTGAGAAGACCCGAGAGGAGAAGCTTGCTGCTGCCTCCGAGGCCCGAAAGGTACGTTTGGATTACTTTACCCTATTTCCTTCAATCATGTCTCCCACGTATACTTCCATCCAGTACTTCCCAAGGCCCACCAAGCCTTGTTCTTCCGCATATTGCATTGCTGTTCATTCTTCATCACATCCGCCTACCCACCCACCCATCCACCCAGCGTCTCGGGGGTTTTTTCCTGGGGAGAAGGGGAGAAGGAATTTTGTTGTTAAATGATGCATACGTCTATCCATGACGCTAATTGATGACTAGTCTTGCACGACGATGATGTCCTCATGTTAACCATCTTTCGGGACTGAAACATAACAAATCTTCTTCCTACTTCGACCCCACGGCCTTCTTCGACCCTGCCTACGTTTAACCTGGGATCATTTGTTTTGCTCAGCTGCTAACATAGATCGTCTCTTTTTTCTGGTCGGTTGTGTATGCGTGTGTGTGTGTGTATGTATGTGCTTGGGTATGGGTTGTTCTTGACGATCGGCGGTTGATTTGGGTAATCGACGGAACTTTCTCTAGACCAAGCGAGCTCAGCGACAGGTTATCTTCAAGCGAGCTCAGGAGTACACCAAGGAGTACGCTAACGCCGAGAAGGAGGAGATCCGACTTCGACGAGAGTCCCGAGCTTCTGGTGACTTCTACGTCCCTGCTCAGCCCAAGGTCTACCTCGTAGTCCGAATCCGAGGGTCAGTTTGAATTTTTTTTCTCTTTTGCCACAGGGGAGTCAAGACGAGATTTGAGCTGATTTCTTTGTTGTTGTCATTGTTCAAACTACAGTATCAACGAGATCGCTCCCAAGCCCCGAAAGATCCTCCAGCTCCTCCGATTGCTCCAGATCAACAACGCCATCTTCATCAAGGTCACCAAGGCTACCGCCCAGATGCTCAAGCTCGTCGAGCCTTACGTCACCTACGGAGAGCCCAACGTTTCGGCCATCCGATCGCTCATCTACAAGCGAGGATACGGTAAGGTCCAGAAGCAGCGAATCCCCCTTTCGGAGAACTCTGTCATCGAGAAGGCTCTCGGAGAGAAGGGAATCATCTGCATCGAGGATCTCGTTCACGAGATCGCCACCGCCGGACCCAACTTCAAGGCCGCTTCCAACTTCCTTTGGCCCTTCAAGCTTTCCTCCCCTACTGGTGGATGGCGAGCTCGAAAGTTCACCGGTTACGTCGAGGGTGGTGACGAGGGTCTCAGGGAGAACGCCATCAACGCTCTCATCAAGCAGATGAACTAAGCACTTTTCCCCTCCCCTTTTTAACGCTTAGTTTATTTTCTTTTAACCTTTCATGTAAATGTTGTGGTGGGTTTGATGAGATGAAGAAGATAGAAAAAAAAAGAAGAAGAAGAAAGAACATGTTAAGAAAAGAAGAAAAAAGAAAAAGCAAACAAACAAAAAAACAACGCATGGAATCCGTTTTGTTCTCTATTTGCTACAAGAAAATTGTTCTACCTTTTCTTTCAACCACATGTTATCTAGACTTGACAAGTAAGGAAATGGATGAGGATCTTGAAAGAAATGACGAACGACAAACACTAATTGATGAGATGGTGGACTGCCATGTAAGTAGACCGCACGAATCGACTTGGATCGTGACCGGAAAGTTCTCGAGACAGAATGCTTGTTTGGGTTTGCCATGATATCAAGCTATTCAGAGGGAAGAGAGAAGAAAACGACCGGTAAGAAACATAATGTCACGGCCCGTACGACATATCCATGATTGCATACACATGATTATCTTCACACGATCGAGAATCCACCAGGTATAAGAAAGTCAAGTGAGAAAAAGAGAAGCTAACAAGAGCACGGATATGAACGATGAAGAGTAGAGACAAAGATAAAAAAATAAGGCAAAAGATGTGAAGAGAAACAAGAAGGTTCATATGAAGGTCGCTGATGCAAACGAACATTGGATGACAGTTCCATATGAAATATGACAGAGATGAATGAAAAAAAAAAAAAACAAGAACAATGTCCAGATTCCTAATTGAAAAAAAAGTAGGATCGATGAATCAAGATCGGAATGAGTTGGTACAAGACGTCAAGAGAGGAAAACTCTAGACGAATGAAGATGTGCAAAGAGATACAGAACATTATCTAGCCTTGTCCTTTCTAAATTCAAAGGATGAAAATAACGAGAGAACATTTAGGTAAGAAAGAAAAGAAAAGAAAAGAAAACGAGGATCGAAAGGTGAAGAGACAAAAGAAACGAAACGCGAGATGATTAATGTCTTGAACGACAGGAATGATCTTTTGACGTTCCACAACCGGAAAGAAAGTCGATTGATTGTCTAGATTTTACTCCCAGGCTTCGGCAACCTCCTCGGTGACTTCTCCTGTTCCTGCAGGACAGGAGAATGTGCCGTTGATATAGTAATGAGGAGCGTAGGTTTCATTCAGAGCCGGCTGAACGATCAAGTTCTGGAGATGGGTCTTTTGGTCGTTGGCATCCGTGATCTCAAAGAAGCTGTAGGTTGTAGGTAGTAAGAGTAGGGTTAAGAAGAAAGAGAAAGTGAAGGAGAAGAATGAGACCATATGCTCGACCGAGACATCAAGTGGAGAAAAGAAAAGAAAAGAAAGAAAAACCATAGAGAGAAGGACGAACAGAGAGCTGACGAGGGACGACTGGTTGACGACCCAATAGAAGCTGTTGACGCCAGTGATGTTTTCATAGCTGGCAATCAACGTTGTGTTCTGATAGTATCCGCCATCAGCGATCACCAAAGAGTAGGGTTCCTAGAAAGGTAGAAAGGAGAAGTACGAATGAATTCATATCCATGAAACTTCAGTCCCAAGGTTCACCCAAACGACAAAGACGCGAAAGAAACAAAACACTAGGACCTACAACTCCAGGTCCGGTCCAAGAGATGTTAGCTACTCCACATTCTGTTAGGTTGGAAACCTCAAGCTTTTGCTGAGTGATTGGCGCGCCTGCTCTAGGAATGACTGAGGCCGAGGCGAACGCTGACAGGATGGCAGCAGGGATGAAAGACTTGAAGGACAACATTTTTAAATAAACTTGAGATGCACTTGATGGAGAAGACAAGAAAGAAAAGAGATATATATTTTATAAATGGATGGATGTTTAGATGGAAGATGAAGGTAACAAGAACAAGAGAAAGCAAGAAGGAGACAAGTCTGGCAGAAGAAAAAAAAACTCGGACGGTGAACGGAGCTGCCAAGAAGAAAACAGCTAAAAAGAATAAAACTTGCGCTATGAGGTAAAA
Source organism: Phaffia tasmanica (assembly GCA_014825565.1). Taxonomy (NCBI): domain Eukaryota; kingdom Fungi; phylum Basidiomycota; class Tremellomycetes; order Cystofilobasidiales; family Mrakiaceae; genus Phaffia; species Phaffia tasmanica. Next base: position 31,947 of record MVAI01000127.1, on the reverse strand, counting down.
GGTACCAAAAAATATAAAATAAAATAAAATAAAGTAAAAGCCACCGACGAAATCAGGAACGGTGACAAACCCTACGCGGGTGCCTCCCGCGTCAAAGGGGAGGCTGGTGAAACGAGCGCAGCAGTTGATTTTCTTTCACATCTGGCTACGTCATCGGTTCCTTACTCTTGCTTTAATGTCCGACAAGTCTACATCTATCAGTTTAGTCGAAACAGACATAACCCCCAGAGTTTCTCCTGTTGGTCGTGCTGAACGATTCGCATAGACATCATGGACCCTAGCTTGGTGAAACCTAAGGAGCCTGCGCTTGAGCGTGATTTGGCTATGGTCGTAGCTATCGCAGCTCAGGTGGTTGCTTCAGAACAAGATGGACTCGATTCATGGGCTACAGCGGTCTGCCATTATGTTTGTGGCTCTTTCTTATTATTCTTCTTATCGATCACAATGTATCTATAGTTGCAACCATCTCATCGCTTACAGTTAAGATAACTTGTCTACATTCGTGTTCTTCAATGTCAGCTTCAACTGGATCCGGCAATCTTACCTGAAAAGCCAACCGTTTCGGACATCGAAGCCATGCGCTCGGTGATCACTCCTATGACCCACACTCGAGTCCTGCGCGCCCTTATGTATTCCTCCATATTTTCTACAGATAAAGTCAAGGGTGTGGATTCCAAGGAGTCATCGTCTTCAATCGAGTACACCTCAACTTCACGAGCGGCCATCTATAGGACCACTGATTTGCTCGATATTCCTTCGACAGGAATCATTCCTGAAGAAGCAGCTGTCGCTGCCGATCTCTTCAAGATGCTTCAAACGACATCATCTGATAAAGCTCAAGACGAGCTGAAAGAGTATCAGAAAGTCGAACAGGCTAGGAAAGAACGCGAAGAAGGTTGGGGAGGCAAATGGGGACGATGGGCAGCCACAGGCGCTGGCGTCGTTATCGGTTCCGTCGCTCTAGGTATCACCGGTGGAGTCGCAGCTCCTGCTATCCTCGCTCTTCTGCCTACTATCGGACTTCTCACTCCAGCTACCGCACCGGTTCTCCTCGGAACGTTCTTCGGACTCACTGGAGGTGGTCTTGCCGGCAGGAGAGTTCGAAGTAGGTGGGGCGGAGTCAAGCAGTTTGAATTTGTACAGATCGACGACAAGATCGACCCTTTAGGTAGGTCAAAAGCTAATCATCATAGCGAGGAAGAGGTCAAACGGGTGGATATTTCATACGCAATTCGCAAGAAGAAGATTCTAGGTGATGAGACAAACTCGACTCTAACAGAACCCAAGCTAGAGGCACTGTCAATCTCGGAGGAGGTCGATAAGTTGGGCCGAACAAAGGAAGAAAAGGAAGAAGCAAAGACGACAATCGAGATACCGCCAAGGGCTCCTACGCTTTCGGTGGTGATCTCTGTGCCTGGTCTACTGACCGAGGATGAATTCGAAGGAGTGCGAACTTGGAGATCAATCTCCGAGACACCCAAAAGAGGACTGGTTTCCCATATTCAGTCAGCTTCTCCATCTGTCCCGTCACCTTCGTCAGACGGGGTTACCGCAAATGAAACTGTCCAGCCAGCATCTTCTCCTGATATACATACTGAAGAACAGCCGAATGAGGTTCTCGAAGTCCCTACAAAAAAAGAAATTGCATTCGACAACGAGGACGAGAGAGTACTGATGCTTCGTGGAAGAGACCTTTTCGTGGCCAAGATCGAGACGGAAATCATGCTGAGCACCGGAAAAGAGATCAATGAGTGGATCTCGTCAAAGGTATACTGAATCCTCTACATAGCGTGGCTTGATCTCGTCACCAGAATTGATGTTCATATGCTCATCTCTCTTTCAAAACCAGCTTATCAGCAGGGCCGGCCATGAAATCATCAAACGAACATTCGTGAACGCTTGTCAGTCAGAGCTTGTCCTTTCCATGGTAATACCGACTTCAGCTCACTTGTCTTTTTCTTGGTATTCTTAGATCTTTCTGCTGTGGCTTTACCATTGACGGTTTGTGAGTAGCTTGTTTCATACTAAACAGTAGTTCCTGCTAGGTAGCTTGCTTTCAACATCTGTTCTGACCATCTGTCTTCGTCATCATTCTTCTCTTCTCAAACCTTGTTTCACCAGATGGCTGGGCTGGAACTGCTCTGGATAATTCGTGGATGCGAACTGTACGTGGAACATCATATCAAAGACGATTCACCAGCTAAAGACGGTCATTGACTCCCTGTGAAACTTGTACTCCACTTAGGTTGACAAGTCAAAGAAAGCGGGTCAAGTACTAGCCGACGTTCTTCTCTCCAAAGTACAAGGCTCTCGACCAGTCGTTCTGATCGGAACTTCCACAGGAGCACTCACCGTGTTCAACTGTCTGCTTGCCCTCGCCTCGTCCAACGCCCCTGAGGCGAAATCAATCGTAGATTCAGTCTATATGGTCTCTCTGCCTTCCAGTCCACCCGAAACCCAGTGGAAAAAAGCAAAGTCAGTTGTGAGCAGGAGAATTGTGAATGGCTGGTCTGGGAGAGATATCGTTCTGGCTGGAGTTGTCCGATTGCACGAGGTCGTCGGAAAGGTGGGCGAGGGAAGGATCGACGGCGCGTCTGTAGCTGGATTATGCAAGGTCGAGGTCGAGGGGATCGAGAATGTTGATCTGAGCGCTGTAGTTGATGGTGAGTTCTGAGCAGAGAGAACGCGTGGACTTTGAATCCGGTTGTGCTGATTTGATCTTCCTTCACATGCTCTCTTTTAAATCGTTTGCTATAGGTCATTTCTCACTCAACCGACCACAAACATTAGCCGAGATCTTGCGCCTCATAGATATGGACGCTTGAGAGCGAGATATTGTTGTATATATGATTTTTATATAGTCACTGTCTCTCATCTTCTGAGTACCCTTACTACCCAGGCTTATATACACATACACATGCACAAACCAGCATTTAAAAAAAAACAGTGGTTTGACGGTCAGACCGAAAAGAAGGAAAATAAAAAAGCTGACTGTGAGAGTTTACGTTTGTTTGATTTACGTAAGCGACGAACACCTGCCACTCCGTATTTTGTTCCTTTCTGGTTTGAATCTTCTCATCGATCATCAACAACCCCCCTTTGCTCGCCCACCATCCTTTCCTTTTTAAAGCAACCGAGTGACAACAGGAAGGCATCCGATAGGGAGAACCGGTATCGTATGCCCTTTTCTAAGAAGCGAACACTCTCTGGTAATTCCATAACTGCTGGCTCGACTTCATCCTCTCCCTCCGCCGCCGCCGCTATGGCCCCTTTGAGTTCTCATAACAACGCCAGCTCGATGCTATCTACTTCTCCGACCTCTAGGTTTTCACTTCGTTCAAAATCACTCGCACCTACTGTTTCGAAAGACACTCTGACAGCTCATGGATCTTTGTTGAGAGTGGTCAACAGACGGTCAAACGATTCAATGTCTGGATCCTCTTCCCCTGTAGTCGGGTTGACGTCGTCAGCCCCAGCCGGCCCAGGAAAACAACAGACACCGATTTCGACATCCTCGTCGTCACTTTCCGTGGGAGGGATCGTCTTGAGTCCGGGAGACTCAAAGTATGATCCGCTGCATACGCCTCTCACTAGTTATCCGGCGGATAAGCTCGGCGTGCCCTCAACTAAACACGAAGAGTTCGGTTGGTGTGCCAACCAGGATTATCGACATGTATCTCAAGTAAGTCCGTCGTTTGCCTGGTCAATATCTCTTCCATCGTTTTTCCCCGTATTCTCTCCCTTGGGAATTACCAATAACAATGAAAAAAAAAACGAGGGAGAGTAGACAAAGTTTGCTTCACTTATCCTACTTGACTCTTCTCTGATCTTCCTTCTTTGGCCGTATGCATCTCCTATGCTAACCCGACGGCACGTTTCATCTCGTTTCCTTCTGCTTATTTAACAGTACACAGACGCGGAACCTATTCATCAAGAACCAGTAGAACCTCCATATTATATTTTTCTTACTACCTATGTCAGGTTCGTTCATGCTTCTTGTAGCAACGTATTATTTCCCAGTTGGTCGAAGCACATAATTCGTCTGAAACATTACCTGCTTTATTCTCGATCAGTTATTTGCTTCTTATCTTTGTAGGGCATATGCGAGACTTTTTTGGAAAACGAATGTATCCCTCATTCTTCCGAGAACTTATGCCGCATAATGTAAGTATTTTATTCTTTTTTTCTCCCCTCCGTCTTCTTTGTCGCGAACCAGTCAGCAAGGTATTCACGGCTCTTTCCATCTTTTCCTCAACCCATCATAGGGATACGCCGCTCTCAACTCGGACTTTGACTCATTCTACACCCGTCGATTGAAAACTCGAATCGAGGACTGCTTCTCTCACCCAGTTACGGGTGTACCCGGCCGATCCATCCAGACATTTGACCGATCGTCCAATGATTCGAATTTGACATTCGAATATCCGGGTACAAAAACGAGATGCCTCAACATTTCTTCTTACAACTATCTCGGTTTCGCTCAGGCTACGGGCGGATGCGCCGACACAGTCGAGGAGGCCATCAAACGTTACGGAGTCTCTGCCGCCGGAGCCCGGTTAGACGCATCCACCTTGGATCTGCACGTTCAGGCGGAATCTCTCGTTGCTAAATTCGTCGGTAAGGAGGACGCGATGGTGGTCTCCATGGGTTTCGCCACAAACTCTACTACGATCCCTGCTTTGGTCAGCAAAGGTTGTCTCGTCATCTCGGATGAGTTGAATCACTCCTCTATCCGATTTGGAGTCAGGCTCTCGGGGGCGAGCGTCAGGCAATTCAAGCATAACGACATGAAGGATCTCGAAAATTTGCTTAGGGAAGTCATCAGTCAGGGTCAGCCTAGGACACACAGACCATGGAAGAAGATTTTGGTGATTGTGGAGGGTCTTTACTCGATGGAAGGTACCATGGTTGATCTACCAAGGTTGATTCAGCTGAAGGAAAAGTACAAAGTTCGTCTTTCATTTGATTGTGCATTCTTCCTCTCCCCGCTAACAAGTATAAATCTCGATGGTCGGTCGTGATTCTGAAAACGTACAGTTCTATCTTTACGTCGACGAGGCACACTCAATCGGAGCTCTCGGACCAAACGGACGAGGCGTGTGTGACTACTTCAGTATCGATCCTCGAAATGTCGATATCCTAATGGGAACTCTCACAAAATCCTTCGGAGCCGCCGGTGGCTACATCGCCGCCGACAAATTTTTGCTCAATCGACTTCGACTTCGATCCCATGCAATGTGTTATGCCGAGGCAATGTCGCCTGCTGTGATTACTCAGATCATCGCTTCGATCGGATCCATCATGGGTATCGCTCCTCCACTGGCTCTTCCTGCGCCCGATAACAACAATGTTCAAGCGGAAGGGCACTCAGCCACCGTTCAATCAGGCGTTATATATGATGCACCAGTCTATGGACCGGCGCCAGCTTCAGGTCTTCCGGTCTGGATGCATTTGCCGCCAAATTTGATGAATGGAACAGAAGGAAGAGAACGATTGAGAAGGCTGGCTTTCAACGCCCGATATCTCTCCGGGGGTCTCAAAAAGCTTGGATTGTCAGTCTTTGTTTCCTTGTGTTTCAGTTGGGGATCGAAATTGTACTCATCTGATGTTCATCTCTTTCAATCTCCACAGCATCGTCTATGGAAGCCGAGACTCACCAATCGTCCCCATGTTAACATTCAACCCTGCCAAGATGCCACTTTTCTCCCGAATGATGTTTGATAGGTTGGGCGGTCCTGATACCACACCGATAGTGTTCGTCTCGGGTCTCTTGTTTCTATTTTTGTAAACTCCTAGGCTATCCGAGCTGACAAGTCTGTGCTTTCTTTCATCAGCGTTGTTGTCGTCGGTTACCCTGCCACACCGCTTGTGACGAGCAGAGTTCGATTCTGTGTCAGTGCTGCTCACACCAAAGACGATATCGATATTGTTCTACGAGCTTGCGATGAGATCGGTGACGTTCTTGATCTCAAGCAGACTTCGCCAGAAGGTGGAAGGTGGAAGTTAGAGGATGTATTAGCAAATGCGAAGGAGATCTCCTCGATTTCATAAGTTTCGGACCAAGTCCTACTTATAGATCAGGATAGAAGGGGGCGAAGAGGGAAAGGAGGAATCTCTCTTGTTTTATATTTCATCCAATTTATTCATAATCAATTCAGTTTACACGTTCTTTTCCCACCGGCGTACGATTTACTCCTTTCACTCTCTTTCGTCTTCCTATTATTACATCACCTGTCCCCTCTTTATTATTGTCTTCGCCCCTTCGTTCTACCCCATCTCGCTTTACCACGAGGCATGCTATACGTATCCACAACTGGCTGGTTTTCTTCCTTGCCCTTCTCCACAGGTTATTCGTAGTGACATGTTGATTTTCTTTTCTCTTTCATACTGCTTAATTTTGATTTCCCTATTTCTTTACACAAGACAGCTTTTCAACGTCGGTTCATCTCGAAACTCAGACTGACTTGCCCATCCGTCTTAAAGTACTTCTTTTCTTTCTTTAATTCTTCATCTAGCCTCTTTATATAGTAATCTTGACAAATCAGGTCTCATACAATCGTCTGAAAAGGACAAGAAAGAAAAGACTCATCCATGCTCTGCGTCTTGTAAGAGTCCTCAGATCTCTCCGTCTTCGAGATCATCCGGATTGGTCGGAACGGTGGTCTTTGCTCTCTGCTCAAGTATATATTTATTTGACGTGATTTTGGAAGCAAGAAGATGAAGCCGGGTTAGACATGTTTCAACAAATCAAGCTCATCTTTAAGATAAAGAAAGAAAGAAGGAAAGTAGAGAACAGAAACGAACCTTTGAAGCTCGTTCATCGATCTCCCTATCCTTGTCTTTATCCCTGTCTCTCGTCGAAGATCTGTCCTTCCTCCTATCCGACGAATGGGCAGCTGTAGATGAAGATCCATCAAAGTAATCCATAGGAGCATCCCTCGATCGATGGCTTTCCAGTTCTGGTCTTCGTCGATCTCTGTCCCTGTACTCACGAGAATGATCGGTAGATCGATCCTTTCGAGAGTTTTGGTCTTCTTCTTCTTGTTCCCGAATCTTTTCCTTGATTCGGTTCGATTCGATCAAGGCCGAAAGAAATGAGAAGAGAAAGAGTAACAATGAGCACTTTTAGGTATTGTAAAGTTGTGCATGGTACATGAAAAACATGACAAAACAGAATACTCACCTTTTGTCGTTTGATAAATTTAGAGTAAGTATACCTCCTGTCTTCCTCGTCCGTCAACTCGTTGAACAATTTGATTGATTGTAATCGGGGTACCGCCTATTAATCAGCCGGTTCAAAGGAATCAAATTCAAAAGGATTGTATTAATCAGAAAAAGAAAAGAACATTCAAACTGAGAGACATATACGGAAAATTGGCAAAAACATACTTCTTCATAGGTAGCCTCCAGGTCAAGAGGTGGCTCGACTTTTTTCATCTCGTACCGAAGATCATCCATCAAGTGTCTTCTCTTACGTTCTGCCCGTCTTGCGTCCTCCGCTGCTCTGTATGCAAGCTTATCATGGATCTTTATCATCCGGTTAAGAGAGAAAGAAGATGTCAACACTTGATAGGATTCCTCGAAAGCGAACCAAAAGAAAAGAAAAGGAAAAACCGTTGAACTGACTCGCTCGAACACTAATTGATCCTCGCCCTCCTCCATCCTGGGGACGTCCAAACCTGTCGATTTCGCCTGGTCCAATGCCTGCGTGAAAGCCTCAAACGAGGTTTTCAAATCAAACACGAACCCAGATTTCGCAAACACATCCCTTACATCTCCAGAAACATGCTCAAGCCGTTGATCGAGATCATCAACTACATCTTGGAACATTTCGAGTGGCGTCGAACCTGGCTTGCCAAGAAGGGCGAGGTATCGCTCGTCTTCCGCAAACCGGGGAAGGGTCTTCTTCCACTTTGATTTAGACGTAAGCGTCTTACTAGCTACGAGTTCGAGAAGAAGGTTCTGTTGTATGTTTTGGGTGTGATCTATCAGCTATGCTCCTATTTTCTTCTCTGATGAGAAAGCGCACAAAGAACCAAAAGCGTTTACCTTGAAGTTTTCCCTGGCCTTCCTTGCCTCTCGGAGTCTTTCCGACTTCTTCTTCTTAATCTCAATATCATGTACCAACTCCAATTCTCTCATTCTCTCTTCGAACAATACGAGGATCTCTAGCGGCTCAACTGAACGCAAGTATGCGTCTGATTTCCACTCGTCCGAACCAAGAACTAACTCTTCAGCTTCACGCCATCGACTCGAAACCGTCAAGTCAAGGGACTTGAAGAGAGCTGTCAACTTGGTGATGTTCTGTCTTCGAGTTTCTCGGAGTTCGGCCTATTGAGGTGGTTGAAAGCAAGAATAAGAAAACAAAGATCAGAGAAGACCAAAGAAAAAAAGAAACGATCAGAGACAGGTCAACTGACCGATTCTCTGTTCTTCAGTTCAGAGATGAACTCGTCGAATAAGGTCTTGCGCTCCTCCTCCTGGATTTGCCTCCAGACTGAAGAATCCTGAAGAAGCCTGTCGGTAGTTCGGAAGGTAGAATATGACTTGACAAATGATGTCTCCGACAATAGCTTTTTGAACTGTGGTCGAAGCCGTTCCAGCCGGGCTTCCTTCTCTTCTGTTTTCCGAGCTTTTGTTTCGGCGATAAACTAGACAATATTGAAGGTACGTCAATCCTTCTACTCATATCAAGTTGGGATTCGGAGGGAGAGAAACACGAGCAAGCAAAACAAAAGACATACTTTGGTAAAGACCGCCTTTTTCTCGGCCAAACTACCCAAACTTTTGTAGAGCGGGTCCGTGATAATTGCTCTCATGGTGACATCCCAGGTAGAACCGATGTCGACGCCTGCCTTCTTCAAGAGGTATCTAAACGCTTCTTCGGCTTCCTCCTGGGTAGACCAACCTCCATCGGGAATCACATACTTGTCGGCCACCGGAGCTTGTGGAGCAGGCATCGAATCAGCTGGAGACATCCCTACACCAGGTTTGATAGGAACAGGAGTGGACGAGGGCAGCGGGGATTGCATTTGAGCTGCCGGAGGGGGAAAGTTCATCACTTTGACTGGTGGAGGAGGCGGCGGGGCGAGCGAGGCAGAAACCCGTTCGAGCAGGAGGAGCAGCTCTTCCGGCATAGTCCACTGTTTCAATCATTGAGGGGACACATCAGAGATCGAATGAAGAGCTGCAGAAGAAGGAGGAGCAGTAAAAATCTCGAAAAGACTGCCACTCACCACGGACTCTTTGGTGACTTTGTTTACCCAGTACTTTCGTCCCTTTGCGACGTACTCCTTCCACGCCGTCTGAGCCATCGCTCGCTCGAAAGGCGTCTTGAGTGCGTCCGGTTTTTCCCAGACGGAGACCTTGTTGACGGTATCATACCAACTAGAGAAGAGAAACGCGAACCGATGATGAGCAAGGTGACTAGGGTTTGAAGCTCGAAGATGAACAAGAGGTTGCAGCCATAATGGGGTATATCCACTTACTACATCCTACCCTCTGCATTGGTATGCTCGGTCTAGACATTAGAAACAACAAGAGTCGATCATACAAGTGAAAAAAATATAGTTTAAGGATCAATTAGCTGAATTTGGGTGAACACGAAAGTAAGTGATGAACAGTGAAAGCTTACATAGGAGGGTATGGCAGTTCCTCCGGGCGTTGCGACAGCAGCCGGACTTGCCTCCGAGGCAACCCCGGCGGCAGCTGGCGTAGCTGGTGTAGCAGGGGTACTTGGGACTGGAGAGGGAGATGCGTCCATCTATTGTAAGATGAGTCGAGTGAACGAAGTTAAGCTGAGCGAGCGAGATAGGATTTATCAAGCTGGCTGATGATGGTCAATCGTCAGAAGGAAAAAAAGAAGAGTTCATCCATTTGTGCGTTCGCTCTTACCATCGATCATTCATCATTGTCACCCGTTACCATCTTAGCTGATCCTCAACAACATTTGGAGAAATTTCGTCCCCTGTCCTCAATGGCTCACTGATAGCTGTCTGAGCTCATTGCCCCAAATTTACCAGTCTAGGACTTCAAGGCTGATTCTTGATCTTTCTTGCCCGGGATTGCATTCGAATCAGGTAGAATCCAGATACATATGGATGCATCTAGAAATATGTTCTGCTCTCCTAACATTCCTCAGAGCAACAGATGTACAAATTAAATAACTAAGCCTGACAGCTACTTCTACATTTCCTTTAATTAATGAGAACGATTTTCCTTGATCGAGCTGGTTGGAAGATTGGTTCATCAGGCCCATTCACTCATCTAGCAGATTTACTTGGTTGCGCGTCAAAGCATCAAACTTCTCCTCCACTCCTTGAACTTGAGCTGCGTTGCTAGTACTTGAGGTCTCTTGTATTAATCAAGATGATGGTATCCTCATTGATCAGTATATGGTTCAATCGTTTGTTTCTTGGGTCGTTTGTAATGAATACGGGATAACGTCGCGCCAATAGAAGGAGAAGGGTCTGGGTGAACAACCTATATACATCCTCGACCTCATTTATCAATACATCGTCCGTCGTCCGTCGCTCGTTATGCTCTTCTCTCTATCTTTGCTTCCAAGGTTTGGTTTCCTATAACGTGCGCTGCTGTTAAACTCATGTGTACGAGTTCGTTTTACCATGACTTGATCTCCACTGGCACAAAAGCGATCAATACTTTCGACAAAACTAATGTCATCCTTTGTAGCTTCATACTTATAATTGGAATTGGCATCACGATGTTCCATAGTTCTTTATTTAATGTCCAAGGTCGCTAATACTGTTTGATGTATACATGCTAGCATCTCATTCGATTGTACGGACTTTGATATGTTGTCTAATGTATCGATATAGCTAACTGACCGACGGTCGCCCACGTCATCCCCTACTTGAATCAGATGGCCTAAAGGTCAAAGATCTCATACGATAGAGATACAGTTAAGAACACAGAGCTAACCGACCGATGCGGAACAGCAGTAATAACATCAGCAACGTCTTCTGATCGAGTGAATTAACCAACAGGAAGCCTGATGTTCGATAAAATTAACTACAGATTCCGTTCTATTCGATGAGAAAATAGGTTCATTCGTCCAAATCAGGTTAAACAGAAGGTATCCTGACCATGTTCGTTGAACTGATCCATCCGTTCTAATCGGGTACATGGTCAAAGCCTTGACCAACGTCACTCGCAACTATCCTTGGCCACATGGGCTGGATTCGTTCGATGAGACCTATATAACCACTGACATCTACTCAATCTACACATCAGTCTTGTTCTCATATCGATCTAATCTTATTTTTCTTCGTATTACTAGAGCCACTTATCCAAATCATTATGAAAGTATGTATTCTCACATCGAATGCAGAGATACTCTGTCAGCAGCACGGCTGATTGGGCTCGCACATGGATTCATCTTGATACAATTAGGTTCTTGCAATCCTATATGTCGGGGGAAAGGCAGCTGAAGAAGAATCTCGGCTGCTCGGCACGGTTGAAAATAGCGTAAGGCCCAAACGTCAGGGATTCTCTTCGATCGGCTGACCTCTCGTCCGCGTTATACTCATCTCTTTCTCTTTCTCTTGCACTCTCCTCTAGCTTGGTATCAAAGACTGGCTTGAAAGTCAAGGCCACACCTTGGTCGTTACTGATGACAAGGAAGGCGCTTCGTCTATCTTTCAAAAGGAACTCAAGGATGTGAGTGACCTAGGTACTCAGAAACTTGCTGGGAGAGGTTGAGCTTTATCTGATGATTGTTTCATCAAACCTTTCTTCCTAATTCAGACTGATATCTTGATCTCGACTCCATTTCATCCGGCATACCTTACTGCCGATTTGCTATCCAAAGAGAAATCACCCAATCTCAAACTTTGCGTCACCGCCGGAGTAGGATCCGATCATGTCGATCTTAATGAATGCAACAAGCGCAAGATCACCGTCGCCGAGTATGTATTTCCCAAAACGTTGATCAGTCTGATGTAAGATCCAAATCTGATGAGACAACTTGCACTTTTACCTAAATATAGAGTATCTGGTTCAAACGTCGTCAGCGTTGCCGAGCATGTCATCATGACCATCCTTCTCTTGGTCAGAAACTTTATACGTCAGTGTTTTCTTGTATATTTAAGTACACTCTCGACGTAATCTCATCCTCGTTTCTGTCTCTCTTTCCTAGCCGCCCATGATCAGATCGTGAAAGGAGACTGGAACGTAGCTGAGGTCGCTAGAAACGCGTTTGACCTCGAAGGAAAAGTCTGCTCCCCTAAATATATATCTCCAACACGAAACTTTGTACAGGTTTCTGATCAGTAGGCTTTTCTTCAATTTCTTTTTTCTTTGCGCATCAGGTCTGCGGTGTCATAGGAGCCGGACGGATCGGATATCGGGGTATGTCTCTTCTTCTCAAGGCAAGGAAAGATCATGGAGGTTTAACTGAACCGTAATATGGCGTTAATTTCGTTGCGCTTCTGGTCTTTAGTTCTCCAGCGACTCGTACCTTTCAATTGCAAGGAACTTCTTTACTATGATTACACTCCAATTCCTGACCGTAAGCAACATAAAGTTTTAGGCGCTTTTTTATATCTGCTATTACTATACAGCTAACCCTCTTTTACTTCTGGTATGCATCCGAAAGAGTATGCCAATGAATTCAAGAACCGACGAGTAGAGGATTTCAATGAATTCCTTTCCCAATGCGATGTAATCAGCGTGGTTAGTCGTTTACAATTTGTTTTCCTAATCAATCGGATAGCACAAAGACAAAAGCAAGACGATGAAACCTGGCGCATTTGACACTTGGATCTGGTTTTTACTGAATATACAATAGAACTGTCCTCTACACGAAAAGACGAGGGATCTGATCAACAAAGAGTCTCTTAAACACTTCAAGAAAGGTCGGTTTTCCTGATCTTTCTTCATGCGTTCACCAGTTGAATTGAAGCATCTCTATCGCCTCTGCTGATATATATATAAACATACATGTTCGTGTGTGTTTGCATTTTCAAGGCGCTTGGCTCATCAACACGGCTCGAGGCGCAATTTGCAATGCCGCGGACGTGAGAGATGCCCTGGAGAGCGGACAACTTTCTGGTTATGGTGGAGATGGTATGTTTCGTTATGTTATGTTCTTTTTCAGGGTCATCCTACTCGAACACAACATTAATCGATAGCTCTTGGACTTCGTCAGTGTGGAACGTTCAGCCGGCTCCTAAGGACCATCCCTGGAGGACGATGACAAATTCTCTTGGAGGAGGGTAAGTGCCATTTACCTGATTGACCATTCTTCTCTTGGTAGCTGACCTGTCCGTCTCTGTTGTCATGATGTAAATAGAAATGGAATGGTCGCTCATATGTCTGGAACTACTCTCGATGCGCAGAAGTACGTGTCTAGTTCGGTAGCACACGAGTCAGATTGAAGAAAGACAGTCTGAGCTCATCTTGTGCTCTAATGCGCTATTATTTCTTCAACACGTGGGAACACACAGACGATATGCAGACGGTACTAAACTAATTATTGAGCAGTTCCTTGCCGGGAAGGCAATCGATAAACAAAATCTGATTGTCGCGGATGGACAGGTTCGTTTCCTCCTTCCTTTGTGAATTGTCGCGTCTGTCTTGCTGATCTGATTCCATCGTTGACCATATTTATGATTCCTTCCCTATTCTCGGTGAATGAACAGTATGCAACACTCGCCTACGGACAACGGAAAAAGGAAAACTAAGATCGAATATCGTTACCATAGCCTTCTTTCTTGTCTTATATTCTTCACAGTGTCCATCTGATAAAATATGCATTTATTACTTTGTTTCGACTCTTTTGGTCTATCTGTCTGACTGCCCTTGTCGCCCATTGTCCATACTGATCCATCTTTATACTTCTTGCTGTATCTGTTTATACATTTGAAGTTCAAGTTGTTTGCATGACTACTTGCTCGCTAGCTGGCTGTGGTCTTGAGTAGTGATCTCAAAGAAAATATCGAGACACGAAGGGAATCATGTACCATTGATATGACATTTGACGCAGATCGTCCCTTCTTTCTCCTCTATCCAAAGCGGCTATATGTGTTGTAGTCCAAGTCAAGGAGGGAATCAGAATCTATGTCTCGAAATGTTGACCAAGACAAATGAGAGTGAACGAGAAGAACATACGGAATATAGCGATGGACATCGCCGACACTGCGATGATGGCTCACCATGCCCTGATGGTAGACTTCCATCCCCATTCACGTCCCCGTTGATGTCTGCATCGAGATTCTTGATTCCATTCGGATTCAAACCCCCATCTCCATTCGAGAAACCACTGACGTCCTCAACCTCATCTACTTCTTTCTCTTCTACTTTGACCCTTCCTTTCTCTTGCTCTTTTGATTCTAATTCGATAGGTCGGTACGAAAGTGACCCAGACTCGAGCTGATCGATGAACAGACTTTCCAAGACTTCTGCTTTTTGTAATAATGGGAACGAGCCCGACGGGATTGGCTGCTTGTAAGTCGACGTGAAGACTTCGAGGGCCGTCTGTTTGTGAGAGAAAACAACGACCGCAAAATTCCGAGACGATCAGTTTGCATTCGATATGGTCAAGAATGAAAAAGTAAAATGATCAACATGTCAGGAAACAGAATGTTTACTTTATTTTGTATGTCATCTAGATCGTGAAGTGGGTAGATGATTCGCCCTTCCAGGTTATGATCTTTACACCAGATACCAGGATGCATCCTGGAAGTCTCAAGCAGACGAATGTATATGGTCAGTTCTCAACAAACCCAGGCTTAACAACGATATAAGAAACAGAAAAGAAGGAAACATGATTGCGTGTGGGAATAGACTGACATTCCTTTCTCTGACTTGAAGGATATCACGTTGACGTCCCTGCGACTTGATTTTACCTAGTTACACCCGACCCCAGCAAATTATCAACAAACCCGTAGCTATGAGTTTGCCTTCTTAACAAAGAACAAAGACAAGAGACGATCATAAGATCAGACCTACCAAAGTAATTTCGAAACCGAAAGTGAAGCCAGCTTTGAAAGCACACGACACGTGAAAGTGACTAGTGTTGCAATCCATACACTCGATCACAGCCCCTTGGCCTGCTTTCCCACATAGTGTACATCGCTAGACGCATCCAGAATTTCACGGAAAGAAGAATCAAGATCAGCGTTGTATAC
This sequence comes from Phaffia tasmanica, assembly GCA_014825565.1. NCBI lineage: Eukaryota > Fungi > Basidiomycota > Tremellomycetes > Cystofilobasidiales > Mrakiaceae > Phaffia > Phaffia tasmanica. The sequence continues at coordinate 16,798 of MVAI01000127.1, read as the reverse complement.
TTTGAAAACTTGAAAGAAAAGGCGTTTTCACTTAAAAAGGCTAGAATACGTACCGCTGCCCAAGATTCGTAGGCTACATGCTCGACTCCTTCTACCTTGCTTAGATGTTTTGGATCGTTATACCGTACAGGATGAAACACACTACACAACAAATGTGCCCAGTTTCCGTTGATCGTAGGTTTAAGCGCGTGTAATTGACTTGGCTCTGGATAAATTAATTTAGCTTTTCCTTTGCCAATCGAAGGCTTGAAGGGATTCGGCTCAGAGGGACAAAAGATGCAAGTATAATCCTACGATGAAATGAATAAGGTGAAGAACAAAAAATTAATTGATTTGTCAGGAACAGTATGACAGACTTTGTGTGGGTCAAGAGAGCATGAATTAAAGAACTCACTGATCTAGCATGATGGTGTTCGGCATCAAAGCAGAGCTCGCATTTTTGAATATCAGGATTGGAGGGTTCAACTCGGAAAGACCCATAGCAACCTACGGCATTCGACAGACGAATCCCACAATATCATAAGAAAACAGTTTCAAATAAAAACGATATGACATGAAGCAAACTGACCTTCGTGGGCAGCAAAATGACATATGCTGCAATATCTTAAGGTGCTACTTGGTTCATCGCGATGACAGCAAGCACACTTGGTAGGTGGAGGGGGAGGAGGCAACGGAGGCAACGGAGTAATGGCAACAGGAGCAAGCGCTCGTTTTTTTTGTTGGGGTGAGGTGAGAGTTGAAGATGGTGGCGTAGAGTTTTGGGTTATCTATGAGAAGGTATCACCAAAGAAGAAAAGTGAGGATGAAAACGATCGTCAGAAGCAAATAAAGCTGGATCATGATGTGTGTATCACTTTTTTGATAACGTACCCTAGCTTTCTTTCGAGGATTTGTAGGTGCCGCCGGTGGCGATTCTCGTAAAAGTTTATCAGATTTCACAATCTCCTCCGGTCTGAGAGGTCTATTGGGAACCTGGCCATACTTCAGAAAGTAGGCCTTGCACGACTCGCAGTAAACCCCTGAGAGGGCTGCTCTGAGCATCGTCCACCAACGGGAAGAAAGCTTTGCCGAACATGATGAACATGACGTTTTGGGCGTGACATCCCTGAACAGTAGATCTGATTCTTCGAGCAGGTGACTGTTGGCACCGAAGAGTGATGGTTGGGGCGGCAATTTTCGTAGCGAAGGGGAAGACGCGCGTTTATGGAAGTACGCTCGCAGAGCTTCTTCTTTGAAAATCTGATAGTATCTGACAGTCTCAGCGGGAGAGCGGCCGATTCTTGTCGATGCCTCGTGAGCATCTAGCCCTCCTTTTTCGGAAAGGGAGTTATTCAAGAGTTCAATCTCCCCAGGAGAGAACTATGATCGGAAAGGACAATCCTTCAACTTTGAATGTTCATCAAGAAGGTCAATAAGAGATCAAGAGAGGAACTTACAGAAACAATATCCAACTCTTGAGGTGTGGAATTTAATAATCGATCATACGCATCTTGAGGTGGATATGTCATGTAGATATGAACAGCTCTACGCAAAACGCCCAGATAATAAGAAGGTACTGGCAAGCTAGCTAATTGGACTTTGGCCATATAGCGGTTTACTTTTGAGCAGGAAAAAGAAAGAAGATTGGTTATCATTATGCTTGATCCGATACAAGACTTGAACAAAGTTTAAAGATAAAAAAAAAAAGTCTTACAATCGTCAACTGATTCCGGAGGTTTACTTTGCAGCTCTACTGTGTCATCTCCTCCTCGTTCATAGACATCTAGTAGAAAGAACATAGATACAAATGATATCAACGACAATCTGAACACAAAGACGTAAGATTGAGAATAGACAAAAGAACGCAACTTACTCTCAGGACGCGGTTCTATTGAGGAGTCAGCCTCGGGTATATATTGAGCTTGATAACGAGGTCCTAGGCGAGAAACGACTTGAGGAAATATAGGATCGTCGGGGTCTGCAAAAGATTATGACGAAATTACCTAGATGAGTACATTCTCGTAATCAAGGGAAGATGACGAAGAAGAAGCAGCAAACATACCTAGCGTGTCTTCGGCAACCGTGTTTTGCCTTTTACGGAGATCAGTTTAAAATGTCAATATTCAGCTGTATGCTAATTGTGTTCTTTGTAATTATGACAGAAAGATAGGCTTACCCAAAATATCGATACGGAAACCCACGGAAGTACTTGACAACCTTACTGCCTGCTATCTTTTTCGAATTCTTTGAGATCGTCACTGGTTGAATCGCCTTCTTCTTTATCCCAACCTTCCAGCCGTCCACTTCGTCTTCGTCGAGCAACGTACACGGCGCACAGGCCCAACTAAAACGTAAGAGAAGAATCAATCGCTTGTCAACTCTAAGATTCAACAGGAACATGAAAAGACGAGATGCTTACCCGAATCCTTTAGCTGGTTTCGCTATGATTGGGGGAGTAAGACAATCCATATGGTATAGTTTTAGGCATCGACTATTGATCAGAGTAATAGATACATATGATGAGCGCGCATCACGAAGAATTTGATTTCCTTTGCATGACAGATATGGAATCAATACGAACTAGCAAGTGACCGTCCGTCGGGGATCTGCCCATGAGTCACAAACCGAGCAGACTTGAAAGGGTTCTGACCACTCAACGAGGCTCTCCTTCTCACATAGGATGTAAGAGTAGCGCGAAGCCAAGGTGCTCAATATATGGCTTGGCACTGTTTATTACGAAAAGCATCGAAGATGATCATCAGCAATTTTTCCAGACCTGCATCTCGCAAAAAAAAAAACAAAAACAAAAAAAGAGAAGAAAAAGCGCGTACAGTTGCGAATTTGAGAAACAAGCATGACCTCAAACTCTTGTCTATAAAAGTCGTTTAGATCTTCAATATCAGCACTAATAAAGACTATGACGCGTGTTGAATCAACGAGAATCGTCCGGAACTCACTTGATGTACTGGTCAAAGAATCGAAAAAAATAGAAATGATCCGGTTTTTGCTTCCCTACCAGCCATTATTGAATACCGTTCCCAATCAATGTTAGTTTACGTCTCTTCTTGTATCTTTTATTTTCTCTTCCACTGAAGCAACTGCGCGTCTTCGGTTGACGCAGAGCCATATGGCTGAGAGCTTTCAAAACTTACATGCGCTCAGATTATCGATTTGGTCTTTATGAAAGACTAAAATCCCGACAATCACAATTACATCCGCGTCTACGTCAGCCGATTATACTCCAAACAACTTGAGAGGACACAAGGACACAGAAGGGGATATAAATGATTGTACATACCAACACATTTTCCTATTATATCAGAAGTCGATCTGACGGACGAGTTGATGCCTGCAAATACAAGGCGCGGATCCAACTGCCTCGCGGTAAACTATCGGAGATGGAAACGGATTCCGTGATGAAGGAAAGTGAAAATGACATTGTCAGAAGGAGCAGCAGAGATGTAGAGAAAACCGTGTAGAAGACAACGTACATCACTATTAATCATTCCAAGAAGATTTTATATCGATCAACACAGAGAAGACATCTATCAAATCATCGATAAAAAATTATCAGATTGAGACATACCCAGGTCTGGAGACGAAGAGTGATGTGATCAAAGTCGACTTGTCAGCGCATGTCATGCCTATCTCGATTTGTATTTATCTGAGAGCTCCGCCAAATGGAAGGAGGAGCAGTAAAAGAGGGGAAGTCTGACCTAAAGTAATAAGCTAATTTGACGTCCAATTCTTCCTTTTCTCGACCGCCGTTTGAGGACCCCGAACTGGAATTGCCTAAAGAAGGTGGTAAGGTCGTAGGTCTAGCGAAACCCATCACTCTGGCCACGATCGATGGTTGGCCAACGAATGGGGCAGAGACGTAGACGTGATCTGTGATGATTGAACAAGCCCGAAAGGAGTGTGCGTTCGAATACGATGATCAGGTTTCAATGAAAGTCAAGACGAATAAACACGGAGAAGCATAATCTCAATGGTATCATCGAACTTTTCATAACTAACGTCCAGACAGAAGACCAAGAAAGATAGGGGATAGAGAAGGAGAGGTTTTACCATTTACATGAACTGTTTCTCCTGTTTTCAGTCGAATAGAACCAACTACAGCCGAACCCCCTCCGGGACCAGAGCCAGAACCAGACTTCATTCCTTTACCTTTCCAACCGGGTGATCGTGTCTTTGATTTTCTTTCTTTCTTTTTTTTATTCTTTTCCTTCTTTTCCCCGCCTGAAGGAGACGTTCTCAGTCCAGTCGTTTCGCAGACGTTTGAATTCTCACAAAGCCGATTAGACAGTCTATTGATTAGGATTTGTCCTCTCTCAAAAGAGAGTTATGGAGAAATGGTATTGGCGGGGAGGTCTTCTATCCTCGGGATAGGATCAATTCGTCAAGATGGACAAAATGGTCAGGTCTATCGATTTCGCAAGAAAAAAAGGGTAGTCGGATTGAGGAAGAATTCAAAACGAACGAAATAAAGACCCTGCAGAGGAAAGGACGTGGTTTTGCTTTGTCTTCTTCGATTCCCGAAAAGAGGAAGATTGAGAGTGGAAGAAAGGTGGAGAACGATTATACAACATCACGCGCATGGGCAACATTCACTCGCCAGTGAGCGGCCCAGCGCGGCATTCGCTGACCGTTAACACACATCTTTGGGCTTTCTAATCGTTTCTTTCTTTCTTTAGACTTTTGTTCTTCAAGTGGATCTCTCTTGAATGAAAACAGTTAGAACAGTCAAGATGTGACTGTGGACAAGAGAACTTCGTCTATCAAGGTCACCTCTCGAACTTTCGAAGATGAGACGCAAACGTGTATGCCACAATCATATCTATGTTAGATCACGCAAACGGAGATTGTACAACGATCGCCAGCCTTCCAAACCCAAAGAAAAGGCAACCAAAAGGATGAAGAGAAAACAAAAGGATAGAGATGGAACGAAGGGAACATAATGGACACTGAAGTAAGGGGAAGGAAAACAAGCCAGAAGGCAAGATGTGATGTTTATCTATTTTGAACCGCCCAACCTTATCCAAAACTTTTATGTACTTTTAGCGTTCGACCTAGGCAGAAGGAGTCTGCTTGTACTGTCGACGCCACATGCTGTCAATCTCGCCCAAGTAGTATGATCCAGGCCAGAGATCGTCTAGCGATCCGACGGGCGAATACGACACGGCATTGTGGGTTTCTTCTCGGATCTGGATTGAGAATTCAAGTCAGGAAGAGATCACGTAGAAAGGTCATTAACAGTACATGGAGCCATAGTCCACAGATAATTTAGTTCTCAACGTACCTTGAGAGCCTTGACAAAGTCGTCACATGGGACGATCTTCATGTTGCTCAATCGGTTGTTGAGGTCAAGCTTCTCAGAAATGAAGGCGGTCGAGCTCTTGACCTTGAGGGCGTAGAACGAGGCAGCAGCTCCAGATCCGTAGGCGTAGAGAGCAATGCGCTTGCCGACCTGTTTGAGACGTAGCAAACGATATCGAAAAAGGAAGATATAGGAAAGGCCTAGAGAGATTAGCGGAGCACGAGAAGACTTTAGGAACAAAGATCAAGACTGACCATCTCATCACCAGGAACGTTTGAGAACAAACTAGCAAGAGCACCGAAAAGGGAGGCAGTGTACAAGTTTCCGAGCTGTCGGACAGTGGTCATTCCGGGCTCAACCTGCTTGTTGAAAGAAGACTTGGAAGCAGCAACCAAAGACTTTTCGACGTTCTTGTCCGAAAGACTCTTCTTCATGTCCAAAGTGGCGAGCTCGGCGGGCACGTCAGCAAAGGTTGGGTCGTTGGGGTTGTTTCGGAAGTCGTTGTACATCTAAAGGGTTGATTCATAGGATATGCATGAGCAAAGAGAACAGGGAAAACGGAGCTTTTTTTTTTCGTTTTCCTTAAAAACTCAAAAAGCAAGAAATCTACGAACAAGTCGAGCGTGTCCCTTGACAACCTGCTTTCCATACGGGCTATCCAACAGTTGGGAACATGATGTGAGTCAGCTTCAAGGGTGGATTAGCTTTGGAAAGAATGAATGAATGAATGATGCTTACCTGTGGAACAAAAGGTAATCGAACGACGCAGCGCTGACATCAGCCACCTCGGTGTGTCCGTTGGTGGTGCCGTTGGTCTTGGGTCCTCCAAACTTCTTGGCGTACTTTGTTCGGTAAGCCTCGTAAGCCTTGTCAATGGCGTTGACATATGAGGTAACGGAGAGGGGTCCATCGACGATGGGCTAGTAAAGAAAAGAAAGAAAAAATTCAAAAGATTGGCTTATGAGATGCTGTTTGATCGAGGGCATATATTGGTAGCGCGCAGACGGACGTATTCACTGTGAAGCAATAGATGAAAAGAGATGTACACCACTGATCAGTTGAAGATTCTTTCACAGGCGTAGATTAGAGAACAGACATACGAAGAAAGGTTGGGCTTGTAGAAATCCCAGGCGTTGGTCATGAAGTTTCCGTGAACAGCTAAGTTGGTCAAGAAGAAGAAAAGGGACGAAGGGAGGTATCGCTTCAGCCATTAGTTTCGATCAGAACGAACGACCAAGACTCACGTTCAAACACAACGGGAGCATCGGGTCCGATGAGAATGGCGCAAGCACCGGCACCTCCGGCCGGTCGAGCAGCACCCTCGGCGTAGATGGCGATGTCTCCACAGAAGACGATCGCATTCCTTCCATCCCAAGAGGAAGACTCGATCCAGTTGACGGCGTTGAATAGCGCCGCGGTGGAACCGTAACAAGCGTTCTTGGAGTCGATACCTTCGATATCAGAGTTGCCGTGGGACTCGAAGAGATCCATAAGAACGGTCTTAACAGACTTGGACTTGTCAATGATAGACTCGGTTCCGACATCGATTCGACCGATTGACTTGGGGTCGACGTTGTATTTCGATAGGAGACCAGAGACGGCTGTTGATCAAGAATTGGTAAATGGGAAAGAGAAATGTTGATGAGATATGCTGAGGCTTTTTTTTTTGTGTTTTCCTGTCAACTACTGAAACCGCTGCGACTGACCATTCAGGGCAAACGAGTTGATATCCTCAGTATCATCGGTGAAGGCCATGAAGTTGTTGCCGAGACCGATGGTGTACTTTCCGGAGGGCACTCCATCGAAGGCTTCGAGGTCCTTGTGAGAGATGGCCTAGTTCAGAATGGAAGAGAAGAAGAAGATGATGATGATGATGATGATGATGACGTTAGTGATATGTTTTGTGTTGGTTAGATGAGTAGATGGTGAACAAGATCACAAAAGGGGAGGGGGGGGGGAAAGAACAAAGACAGAAAAGAAAAGAAAGAGGTCGAACGAAGGAACTAATGTGTATGATATACAAAGAAACAGAGATAACAGCAAACAGAATGGATACGTACTCTTCGAGGGAAGTAGATCTACAAGAGATGTAGCGCGATCCAAAGGAAAGATGGCCAGAAGCAAAAGTTGAGTGTATGCGTGTATGAGTGAGTGAGTGTATGTTTTTTTTTGTTGTTGATGGAAAGACAAGAAAGGACTGATCAGTCGACCAAAGATAATCCAACGATCAGACACAAAATCCAAAACAAAGGTGTCAACCTACGTCCATCCCAAGGATTCCGACATTCTGAGGTCTCTGTTCAGCAGCAGAAGTACACATGATTAAGTATTAAAGATGAGAATATGAAGATGTAAGTAAGTGTTTGAGTGGTTGAAAAGTCGGAGAGAATGCGGGAGATGATTTTATCCTTTTTTTTCTTTTTCTTTTCTTTTTCTTTTCTTTTCTGTCTTGTCTAGAATCAGACGATCAAAGAACAAGACGGGTAATTGCAGCAGTGGTTACAGAAATGGTTACACGCTAAAGTCGTTCGATCGTACCACTCTTAAAAGGGGGAGGGGAGATTGATGACTAAGCAGAAGCGGTTAAGAATAATTATTATCAGAAAAAGGCAGGCACGTTTCTTGATTTTTTTGAATGATTATTTGAATTTTATCACGTGATATCCACCGATCCACAGCCTGTTTACCTAAGACTGCTCCTAGTCCACCTACGTCCGTTCATGAGGTTAATCGTTTATCTCCTTACGCCTTTTGGGATTATCTCGAACGGAAAGCCTATTGAGGGAACGATGGAAGGTGAGCTTCGTTTCATTGTATATTATCTTTCTCTATCGATCAGTATATTGGTTGTCCTGGAACTCACCGATTGATCTTCCCTCTTTCTACAAATCTCTATTCTATCTTTTCCTTGTTCTCCTTCCTTCAAAAGCTCCTTCTCTCGCTTATGTCGACACGGTCTATTCGGCCGACTCTGTAGAGTTCTCACAAAGACATCCAGATATATTTGCCGTCGGAACCTATCAATTGGAAAAACCTGTGGAACAGACCGCCAAAAAGGAACAAGCCGGTTCAGATGACGAAAGTGATGACGGCGAACCTGCGCACACACCTGCTGCAAAGAGGAAAGGTCGATGTTTGGTCTACCGGGTTAATGGCCAAGGTATGTGAGTTCAGCGTTTCCTTTCAGTTTCAACCAGTGGACAATATGGCCTTGGTGGGTTGCTAACTATCTATCCACCCCGTTTCATTCATACCAGGGAGGAACTTCAGAGAATAGAAGGACCAGCCATTCTAGACATGAAATGGTTTGTTTCTTCTTTCTCTGCACAGTGACACAAGAGGTTCTATCCGGATCAATCAGCCGTCCGGTCTGCAAATATCTGATCTGAATGCACTGTTTGAATTTTAGGAAACCTACTATCGATCCATCAGAGCCTTCCATTCTCGGTATTGCCGATGCGGAGGGTCGACTAGTCACCCATCGCTGGGATAACACTCTCGTTCGCTCCTTCCTTTCCTTCTTAATCATCTCAGTCCCATTCAAAATTTAATACGATTTCTTCTCAAATCCCTGGCATTCGTTCAGAATAAACTTGTTGAGGTTCAGACTCTTCAGATGACCGACCCAAAGACTTTGGTTCTCTCTTTAGACTGGTCAAACAGGGTGAAGCCGTATGTCATATTGTCACCTTGTCTACTTAATCAAAGGGATTTCAAGCATGGCAAGATGATGCTCATCCAGTTATATGCACGTCTTCATCCACAGCGCCTCTTCGGCTTCCCTGATCACTTCTCTCTCTTCGATGGAACTTTCTCATCTGACATACACCTCGACCGGAGAGTTAGGGGTAAACCGAACATGGAAGGCGCACGATTTCGAACCTTGGGTTGCTTCCTGGGATGGCTGGAATCCAGACATATTATATTCTGGTGAGAACTTGATTGGCTGTCCCATTACCTCTTTTCATGGAAAATCGCCCAATCTTATTTCAAACATCCATTCGTGTTCTCGTTTGCTCAAGGCGGAGACGACTGTAAGCTTAAAGCATGGGATGTCAGGTCGGCCGAAGATGACCGACCGATCTGGACCAACAAGAGGTGATTTCCTGTTCCAATGTTTGATCACTCAAGCAAAACACTTATGTTTTGTACTTTTCCCTCCTTCCTCTCAATTCGAAGATTCGATGCGGGGGTGACATGTATTCAGACTTCCCCTCATAGGCCCAATCTGATTGCTGTTGGATCGTAAGTAGGCTGTCTTTCGATCTTCATGCAGCGTCTAGAAGGTATACTCAATCCAAGACTGATCCCCTTGACGCTTTAATCTTTTGGTCATCTGTTGTACATGAAATCACAAAGCTACAACGAAACTGTCACTTTACTAGACCCTCGATACCCGCTCCGACCACTCATCGACCCAATTCCCATAGGAGGTGGCGCCTGGCGAGTCAAATGGCACCCGTCTTCGTCGAGACAAAACGACCTTCTCGTTGCGTGCATGCACGATGGCTTCAAAGTCATCAGGCTCGATGGTTCTTCTGCCGAGGAGATCAATTCAGACGACGGACAAGCAGAGTGGAAAGTTGAAAGCTCAGAACTCATGACAAGGTTCGACGGTCATGAGAGTTTGGCGTACGGAGTAGACTGGAGTAGCGCCGTCGCCGAAGAGGGAAACAACGAATCGTTGGTGGGCAGCGCGTCGTTTTACGACCATGCATTACATTTATGGAAAGCGTGATTCGCCTTGATTTTTTACCTCTATCCTATCTCACGTGTGCGCATCAGAGATCACCCCATCTAGTTGAACATATGTATCTACAAAGACGAAAGGAGAGAAAGAGAAGTAAGGAAGAGGCTGAAAGCCATGTAAAGAAGAAGACAAAAAAAAAAGATCAATCCCGTCGCCTGCCCCTTCCACTTCCACTCCCACTCCGGCTCGAGTTATTCGATCCGAATCCTGGCGACCCGTTGACTGGAGGGCCTGTCGGTTGTCTATGCACAGCACTCGGATTCCTATCTCCTTCTCTCACCGCATGCTGGCTTCCGTTTTCATTAGCAGAACCTCGTGGAGACTTTGTTCTCGAGTCTGTGGTTCCCGTAGCAAAAATTCTTTCTCTAGCCTTCCTGTAATCTTCTTCTCTTTCGGTCAACGATCTTCCCACTCCAGCCGGCGGTGTGGCCCCTCTGCTCCCACTAGGTGATTTATTGGTCGAGTCCGTAGGTCTCTTGAGAAGCGTGATTTTTGGTGTTGGACCTCCAGGTGAACTTGTGGTAGATTGGACGCCAGAGCTGGGATTTGAATTCGGGTACATGGTATACTGAGGCGAGTATAACTGGTTTATAGCAGGTGAAGGGCCAGCGGATCGGTGGGAGAAAGTCGTGCTGGACCCGTTGTGTAGAGAAGGAAAATCCTGGGAGTACATCAGGGGAGCCGGAGTGTTACTAGGTTATATGAATAGGCATAGGAAAAAAGAAGAAGACAAAGAGAAAAGAAAAAAAGAGAGAGGTGACCAAAGTCGAAGGGAACAGTAAGATTTGAGAAGTAAGGCATCAGGGGGTCAAACTGAGAGAAAAAAAAAAAAAAAAAGAAACAGACGAGTCACTTACGCAGCTTCCCAAATCTGACGGTTCTGGTCCCACCCACATGTCGTCGTATTTGCTGCTGAAGGTGTTGACGAAGCTCTATTCCACTCGTCAAATCCATTTTGAGCAAGTGTTCTACTGGTCGTTGTGTTTGATGATGCCAGATGAGACGGAGAGGGAGAGAACTGGGTTCGGTTGGGTACAAATACAGTTGACTTAGGGTTTAGCTCTGTCTATATAACATGAAACATAAACCAGTTATTTCCCCGTGATCATTACGCAAACCCATACAAGCAAAAACGTTCAAAGAAATGTCAAAAGGTTGACTGAGTGCTTCTTCTATGGCATAGTCGGATGATCGAAAGTTTGAGTACGAAAGTGATAACTCACTTGAGTTTCCCAATCTTCCAGCTCGACAGGGTTGCCTGCAGGAGGTATAGGCAAAGACATGAAGGACTGAACACCAAAAACTCTCTCCCGATAAACTCAGAACGATACAATAGGAAGGGAAGGACCACGAGAGAGTAAGAGGATGATAGGAATGTCTATAAAATAGTCGAAAACAGATAATCGTACAACATCCAGAGAATAGAATGTCGGTATAAGAAGCCGGTTATTTACATAGGCAAATATTTGAAAGATAACATAAGGCAGAAGAACAATGAAACTAGCGACGATTTTTTATTTATTTTATTTTATTCTTGCTCTTTCATTCATCTTCATAGATTTCGTTCATCATTTCTCATGTATTTTGTCTTGCCTAAGCCTTAACACAAAAAGGGCTAGTCTGTTCGACGCAAGTACAGGACACCACCTCGCTCACTTTCATCTGGGCCTAACCACGGATATCCTTGATTGAGGAACATGACGCTCATTTGTTGAACAGACAAGAAACGATTGGATAAACATGCTATATAAATACTGGATTATGCCTCTTCTGATGCGTTCCCAGATGTTTTCCTGAGACCCTTCATCTTCCTCGTCCTGAAAAATCATGGAAAGCAGTTGATTTTCAGCTCTGTTATGGAATGAGTTATAAGAAATCAAAAGAAGAAAGAAAAAAACATACTGCAGCTTTCCGAGATCCTGACTTCCCATGTGAAGTCTACCGACCTTATCTCCCATATCATCAGTTTCAATGTTCTTTCTCTTCTTTCCTAGTCCCTTTTCAATGTCCGTCTTCTCCAACTTGGGCTTCTTCATCGCCTGCTTCCACGTATCCTCGTCCGCCTCTTGACGTCTTCTGATCTTGAAATCAAAGTTTGGTCCCATGGGCGAGAGCTCCATTCGAGGAATCCTAGTTCCAGAGTGAAGCAGTCGGATGGTAGATGTTCGGAAGTGAATGACGGGCAAAGTTGAAGCTTCCGACACGGGAACAGAAGACGAAGTGGTAGGGGGCAAAGTCGGGAGAGGGCCAGCAGTGATAGAAACGACATGCTCGAGACCAGCAAGATGAACGTGCTCAAGAGCGTGACCGTTAAAAAAGTCGAGGAGAAGAGATTTGAACTGGATCATGGCGGGGTGGGTTTCAAATAGGGGGGAAGCAAAATGGAACAAAGGCCGATGGCCAGGAGTAGATTTGGGAGTCTGAGCGGATTTTTATCAGCAAAAGAACAGAGGACATCAATATTTTCCTATCCGGCCCAGACTTCGTCACAAGAATGAACAAAGTTTATATTGATTAAGATCCAAAACTCACCTTGAAATCAGCCATGCTCTCAGCCATCTCGATTCCAAGCTCCATCATGTCCAAAACCTTGCCGTCAAACATCCTGGCAAACACCAAATCATGCGGTCGCTTCTTGGAGTGAAGACCGACGCAGTAGAGTGAAGCATCATTCTTGGATGACCAGAACTCGAGGGAATCAGTAGACTCAAAAGGGTGAATGTCATTCTTCTTTGAAAAGTTTATGCTGTCTGGTCGCTTGAGCATGGCCTATTTCAACGACAAACAGAGGTAAATGCAATGAGATATGATCAGAACATGATGTAGTGATGTCCAGACAGCAAACCGTATGGTGAACTCGTCCACTTACGAGCTCTTTGAGAGCGATTCCAACCCGATCGCTGATCTGGTTCCCTCGGACAAAGATTGCCGTCTTGGGGTTCTCAACCACCTTAGCCTCTCGCTCCTCCAAAGCTCGTTTCGCTCGGGCGTTCTTGGGTTTGCTATACATGCCGTGTACGTAAATGAAGAACAAAACAGACATGTAAACATATCAGAATAAGATTCTTCGAGATTCTAGTTCTTCAACCTCAGCACTTACACAGTTCGGATCATCTCTATGAAATATGTCTATCTTGTTAAAGGATACAGTGGAAGACCCGGTTGTGGAAGACGGTCCTTTTGGTTTACCTTTCTTCATTTCTACCAACAATTGCTGAAATTGCCACAAATTTTTGACCCCAGATTTGCCCACACCACATGGGGAAATTTGGATCTTCGCTCAAAGCCGATAGCGGACAACTTGCAACATTTACCTGCTCGGTCAACTCATTTCTTTTTTCTTTCTACATTCAGTCAAGACGGATAATCACACGAGAGAAATACCTTCTTCCAGCTCGGTGAATCATCGCTCATTCTCAATGTCTGAGCAAGACGTTCTTCAAGATGCTCCTAGCGGCACGAAAGCTTTTCGCCCGATAACGCGAATTTGGAGTATACTAAAAACCATAGGAGGATTTCTTCTTGATCAATGGTTCGTCTTTTCTACGTTCTTGTTCAATTTCCATCAGATTTGCTTTGAATGATCGTTAATCATTCCATCCAAACATAAATCAGGTTTCTTCTTGGTATAGGAATTGTAATGCGAGTACCTCGTTATAGTGTTGTTATGACTTGTAATCCACTAATTGGTGCTAACTCTTGTGATACATTCTTGAATACAATTTAGATTGCTCGCTCACTTCTTCCCAAATGCCGGTCGGAGCGGCGGACCGTACGTACAAATGAAACGATCAAAGCCACTTTACTCGTAGGAAACTAATTCTTGGAGTTCATTACTAACCCAACTATATCAGAATAAGAGCTGTATGTCGATTCGACTTGCCTCTCAAAGATTTAACCGTTCTGTTCATATGCTGATTGAATATTTTATCACGATAGGAATATACTATCAAGTACCTCTTAGTGGCCATCATCTTTTTCATCTCTGGACTCTCATTACCGATTACACATCGTTTGTTCAAGCTTTTTACCAATCTCTTCACGTTACTCAGGCCTCAGGCCGTCTCACTAATGTCCATATCATATCTCTCTCATTAGTCTACAAACGAGCTCTTGATTGGCGTCTACATATCGTCACCCATGTCACTTGCTTCTTCATTTTTCCCGCGTTGGTCTTCGGTATCGTCAATGCGGTTCGAGCATCGGACCCTAATTTCGAAAGATTCGACAGATGGGCACTCGTGGGATTGGTGCTCATGGGTTGTTTACCTACTACCGTTAGCAGGTTCGTTTTCATCCTTGGTCGTTTCATGAAATCCTAGATAAAAGTAGTTGATAGAAGAGTTTTTTCTTTTTTCTTTTTCTTTTTCAATCGGTAACAATCAGTAACGTAGTTATGACTGGACAGGCAGGAGGAGATCAGTCGGCAGCGACCATAGAAGTTCTGATTGGGAATTTGATAGGTACCTCAAACCCTTTTTTGTTTCTCTACTGCTTGACACGTTTGTTGATCGACCTTTTCCTTCAAAGGCACCTTCCTTTCACCCGCTCTCCTAAAAATGTTTTTGTCAACATCTGAAACATGGTCATTTGGATCTCCAACTCCATCTGGATCGGGTGGAGTGGGCGAGATATATCGACAGGTTTCAGAACAGTTGGGCTTTACTGTGTTTATCCCACTATTTGTCGGAGAGGTGATTCAGTGGTTGTGGCCGGTATTTATCAAAAAGTGGAGACTCAAGCTCAAACTGGCGAAATTGAGTAGTCTTTGTTTAATTGGAGTAATCTGGTAGGTCTTTTTATTTTATTTTATTTTATTTTTTAGTTGTATCACCTCTTTTCGAGTACTCAAACGCGACCTTTCCTTAGGTCAACGTTCTGTAACGCCTTTTACTCAGGTTCATTCGAGGCTCTTTCCGGATCCACAGTAAGACTCATCTCTTCCTCATTTTTCCTGTCTGATCCCTGTCTTACAACCTTCCACTTTCATTGTCACCATCAGGTCACTCTTGTGGTTCTTCTCAACATCATCCTCTACGTCTTCTTCAGTATCATGTTATTCATCGTAGCTCGAATCGTTCCAATGCCCTCTTTCCTTCAGGATAGCCATCTCTCTCATCCTCCAGCCCATTTGATGGAGGGAGAAGATAAGACTAATCTAAATATAACCGGATGGTGGGAAGAAAGGAAACTAATGGATGCAGAGACGACGATTGCTCTACTATTTTGCGGCGCGGCCAAAGGTTCGTTTTGAACGCGTTCTAGACTTCATTCTGCAAATATAGAGTTAAGTCCCCCCCCCCTTATTCAAATCAACCAGGTATTGTTTTGGGAGGCCCTGTGTCCCAAATTCTTTACGGAGGGCTTTCAGATTTCGATAGAGGAAAAATTACCATCCCTGTATGTTTTTTGGTGCACTTAGTATGATTAAAACTCAGACTCATCGATTTCATTCTCATTCTTTCAACCTTCTGATCCATAGCTGTAAGTCCATAGTCTGTCACCTCAATAGGTGCTTTTATGATCATAACATAATACTGATTCTTTCTGACTTCATGTAGTGTGCTCTACCAAGGCTCTCAGGTTGTCGCTGCACAGGGCACAGTGGCCATTCTCAAAGCCTGGCACCGCCGAGTAAATGCTAAGAGCCGAAGTTTAATCAAGGTTGAGCCAGATACGACATCATCGACCGCTCAGATAGATGATTACATCGAAAAAACTCCTGGCTCGAACAATACATATGGATCCCTCGAAGATCATTCGAGTCATGTAGATGATAAAAAACTCTCAAACAATTGAAGGATAAAATTGCAAGAGTACTCTTTCTTTCCTTGGGTGCGCGATTAAGCTCGTTTTACTTTATTTCATTATAATAATTTTAAAATAATCTCTCTCGTACGTTCTATTCTAGATGTTGTTAATGTCACTTTTTAGTCTGTTATTGCTAGGGTTTAATCTGTAGTTACATCTCGTCGTGCTGGTACTTCATTTTCTTCATAATTATCAATAGAATGAATGAAGCTCATAGTCGTCGTGGTGAAATACATATTTGAATTTAGACAATCAATTATTTTATTTACCACTTAGTTAAATTAAGACCTCCGAATGGGCTTAGCTTAGGAAATCTCTCTCGCCGCCTGTTCACCTTCCGATTTCTTTTCTTTCCATATCCCTCTTCTTGCCATCTAGCTTCGTCATGTTCTTTTGTGCTAGTGAGTTGTATCTTGGCTTGTGAAGTTATATCAGATCTTTTCTATACTTTTTGTCGTTTCCTAGACTAAACTTTCTCTTCAATGGCTCGTACTCAGTCTCGGGAACGCCTCCTATCAATCCAGTGATCTCGAACAAGTCGGGCCATCTGTACGAGAAAAGCCTCATTGAAAAGTACATTGGTTAGTGTCTTTTGTTTTTTGTTCTTCTTTGATGCCCTGAAACCTCTCTACACGACTATTGTATTTGAAAACGTTCAACAAAAACTAACGAACAGAATGGTTGTCTGCTTTCGGTGGCTCGATTCAACTTTTCTTCCGCGACACATCCATGCAGATGAAAATGGTCGAGATCCTATCTCTGGGGAATCTTTAAGCAAGGAAGACCTTGTTGAGGTGAAAGCCAGTGAGTTTAGATTGTCATCGTTTTGTCTCTCTATTATTTGGATATAGAAATTGTGTCTTTTCCTTTCATTTTTCAAGATATCTCGTTAACTAACAAAAGAAAAAAAAAAAAAAAAAAAAAAAAAAAAAAAAAAAAAA
>MVAI01000126.1:0-56557 GCA_014825565.1 Phaffia tasmanica | reverse complement strand
CGATAGACCCAATATGAAACACAAAAGAAAAGAAAAACTTACGGGAAACTGAAGGCTTGAGAAAATATTTGGACCATTCTTTCAAACAAGGAGGATATGCAAGAGAACAAGAAACGAAAAGCTATCTAACTGGGTTTGGAAAGAAATGAAAGAAGGAGACGAAGGTGTAGAAAGAATTGAAAAATAAGAACCGGATCGTGTGCGTTTAGTCGATGTGATTACATCCGATGGTTACATTATCTGGCGGCACTCAAACGGTTGACGTTCATTGGTTACGTTTTGGTTACATGATATGCGCTCAAAAACTAACAGTGCCAGACAACAAGGTTGAGAAGAGCTTTGGTTGAGTATATTTCATATGTTCATAATTATACATCGAGCCTAGTACAATATATCAGAGGTTTAGATAGAACTAAAGGGATCAGAAAATTGAGCAGATAGCCTTAGAAAGCCGAAAAGAGACATGCTTACCTTGGTCTAGTTCAGATGGCTTCTTATTCTTTTTGAAGAGTTTCCAATTTATCAACCCAATGGGCCACAGATGCTACATCCAACCGACCGCTATCCACCTCCTGGATAGCTCGACCGACTGCTATGGCTCCTCGTATCGATTCAGCTTTGATCCAGACTTGAGCGTTCGTCCCAATGGCGCACTCGAAGGCAATTCGCGAGGAAAGAGATCTAAGCAGGGGATAGGAAGGAACCAACAGACTTTTCATTTGAAGAAAGGAACGAAAGAATGGCAGATTCTGTTGAGTAAGTTCTACTGAAATCGATTGCAAAGAGAAAAGACTACACGAACTTTCTGGACATCTGAAGAGAACAGGAGATTGTCATGCCTTCCTTCAACTCGCCAAACCCATCAGATTTTCTAGTGGTCGCATCAAAACACTCCAACTCAGGCTCCATGTCTCTATTCGCCAACGATATCCTAGCGTATACCAGAGATCCAACCTAATGCAGCCAAGTCCGATTGTACGAAAAGAGAAGTTTAGAGTATGAGATTGTCAATTTCACTTACTCGCTTAATCAGAACGGGAATAATAGACGGCTCACTTTGAGGTTAGGTTTATTTCGCTTGGTGGCTCCCTCGAACGCTAAGGCATCCAGAGAAGCGTGGTGGGCAGATCCAATGTCTACTCGATAACCTTCACCGTGACGGGCAATGACGGTTCCAATAACGGATTCCTGTGACGCAGGCACGTACTGAATCATGGTATACACAACGATATGGCTTTTTTAGGGACTTTTTTCCAGCACCATGCAGACCATCATGACTGAGAAACTTACGCGTTTCCCTCTCCCTTCCACATAAATCCTCTTTCCTGTCTTGTCCGATCCAAACTGGCCTGCCTTTGTGGCAATCAAAAGCTGGTTCGTGGATAAACTCGACGAAACGGTTGATGGAAACCGAACAGATGTTTGCAGCGTTCCCGGACCAAGTTTACTAACGGAGGAGGAAGCTACCGGTATAGTGTCCCCTGGAAGAAGGATTTGAGAAGATGCCATGGGTATTAAGTATATGGATCAGTTGGAGGATGAGCCTTCAGAGAATTATCGCACCAAGTTCTGATCAAAATGCTCTACCAGCCAGCGTCCAGGTCGAAATGGACTTGGTTACGTTGAGCTGATAGGGTTACGATTACGTAAGATTCAGAGCATTTTAGGCTCGATGCCATTCTTAGCCCTTCCGTGTCATACTCACATCAGGCTCTACGAAGGTTTCAGATCGATTCTGCACTCGTAACCCTTTTGCGGTCGCGTATGCATAAGCTCGGTTTTAGTCGAACGCGACCACCTTCAACATCGTTCTTTTTCTCTTTCTCTCATCATCCTTTATTCCTTTTCTTTTCTTTTGTCTTCTCTTCTCTCCATCTTTATCAGCCTATATCTATAACAAATATCGCACAAAAAAGAACCATGGCCGGTCCAGCTAGCAAGAAGGGTTCTTCTATAAAGAAGACTGAAGGCAGCAAGGTTCGTGTCGCGTTCTGATTTATTGCCCGCTCGTGATCCAACACGCCTTCCTTTTTCTCACTTTTTTTCCATGCCTTTTCTTCTTCTTTCATTGTCTTTATTTCAAATGGGTTCATCAATTTCTCGTCGATCGTTGCTGAAAAAACACGTGCTTTTCTTTATCCTAATGTTTACCACTCCGATGGAAATTTTGACGGATGGATGGATGGATGGATGGATGGGTCAATCGATGACAATTAGTTCGAAGTCGGAGACACTGTTCTCTGCAAGATGAGAGGTTACCCAGCATGGCCAGGGAAGGTATGTACATCTCTTTGCTTTTCTTCATACGCGAACCCTTTGACCTTTGATTCTGGTTCGGACCAAACGCGTCAAATGAGACGTTACTGTTTTCACCGTATTCTGTCAGCCATCGCTAAATTCTGATTTCCCTTTGTGATTGGGTTAATGTAGATTGTCTCGGACGACTCCATTGGGGATGACGTGAAGCGAGAAAGGCCGTCCAAGGGTCAGTTTTGGTGTATTAGATTCTTCCCCAAGGGAGACCAGTGCGTATCTTTTTACATTTTACCTTCTCATTCCGACCAGTAGTATACCTATCCATCTACACGTCTTTGTCGGTCATCCAAGCGCGTTACTGATTTCCTGGCCATTTTTTTTTCGCTCTCCCAATCTTCTCTTATTGATTTTCCCGAAATGTCCTCAATTACGCGACTTCATCCTCCTTGACTTTGTTCCATTCAATCTAGCTCTTGGGCTCAAGGCCGAGATCTCTCTCACCTTACTTCCGCCGCTATCAAAGAGTATGTCAACTCGGCCAACAAGAAAGCAGGCGAGCTTCTCGAAGGGTACAAAGTTGCTGGCGATCCGACCGATTGGGAGGCCGAGCAAGACGAGCTCTCCAGGCAGGCCAAGATGTACAACGAGAACTTGGATGAGCTTGATGACGACGAGGATGAACCAAGCAGCACTGGAAAGAGGAAGAAGGCTGCTTCCAACGGAGAGAAGAAAGCAAAGAAGGCAAAGGTAGAAAAAAAACCGAAGGTCAGTCCTGGAAGGCGAATATTTCCCGTTCTTTCATCTTTGTTTGCGATATTCTCGTCTTACCTCTGTTTGGTCGCCTTTTTTTAATTTTTAATAATAATGTCAATTCGGCATATAGTCTGATGCTACCCCCAAAACCGCTAAAAATGCTAAGAAGAATGGCAAGGTAAAGTCATCTGCCAACCTCGAATCTGAGGATGAGGCCGAGGGCGACAAGCCCAAGGAAGCTGCTTCCAAGAAATCCGCTGGTGTCTCCAACGATCAGAGTAGGTGTCTATCTATTCTCTATTCTCTATCTTTTTTCTTCAAAGAAATTTAAATCTCTGACAGTTTTACTCTTATCATCACGCTTTTTCAAAACCTTTTATTAAATTTCTTGTTGTCTTGTTCCAGGTTCTCTTGAGGCCGAGTTCGTAATGTTTCTTATCTACAAGAAAGCGCCTGCAAGTTTTAACCAGTCATCTGATTTGCATCCTGCATCACACGAACAGTGCCCAAAAGGTGAAGGACTGGCGTCATAAGCTACAGCGTGGATTTTTGGGCAAGCTTCCTCCGCAAGTAAGTCGAATATAGCTATTTCTTGTCTACCATGGCGCGAGAAGTTTCTTCTGATGCACGTCTCGAGTGTCTTCAACTTGGTTTCCGATTTATAGGAGAAGGACATGCCTCAATGCCACGAATATTTCAACACAATCGAGTCTTATGACTCGATGACAGTTGAGCAGCTCCAGGTGTGTCCGGTTTGCCACTTTAGTTGACTTTTTTTTATTGAATGAGAAATCTTACGGGTTTCTCCTTCCTTTCTGTGGGGCAACCAATACTGTGTCTATGCGTTTGAAAACGAAATAGACTTCCAAGATCGGCAAGGTTATGCGAAAGATCGCTGCTTTGGATAACATTCCTAACGAAACCAAGTACAACTTCAAGGAGCGAGCAAGCAAGTTGATGACCAAGGTTCGTTTACTGTCTACCATGTATCATTGAGTCCGTCTCCATGAGTCTGACGCGTCAACCGGGTTTCACTATCTATTTGATACTGTGTCAAAAAGTGGCAAACTCAGCTTCCTTCTGGCTCTGCTGCCGAAGAGACCAGTACGCCTACCAATGGAGCTTCCACTAGCAAAAAGGCCACCGCCCCCGAATCGGCCAAATCCAAGTCTGACGACAAGCCGAAGTCCAAGTCCAAATCGGCTGCGCCTGAATCTGAATCTAAGCCTGTGTCTCCTCCGAAGGAAGCTACTTCCGAGGAGAAGGATGCTGCTCCTGAAGCCGAGAAGGAGGTCGAAGCTAGTGCTACAGATAAGACTGATGCGGATGTTGTGATGAAGGATGAAGAGCCTGTTGCTGCTGCCCCTGAGGAGGAGAAGAAGGCGGAAGAGGCTGAACCTGTGAAGGAGAGCGAAGAATCTCCGGTCGCTGCTGAAAAGAAGGACGAGGTGGTCGCTGAGGATACGGCAGAGGCTAAACCGGAGGAAGTTGCACCGGAGACTGCTCCTGCAGAGAGCTCCTAAGCCTTCATTGGTTGTTCTCTTGCCCTCTTTTTCAAACCGCTCCTAACGGAGAATGTGAGAGTACTTGTTTGTCACATGCTCGACCCTCCCTGTTCCCTTACGTCTTGGTTTTATCGTTTCAAGACGTTTTCTCTCTCTTTTCCCTTTTAATCAACTGGTGTTCTCTTTTTCCAAGTTTTCACTAATTTTTCACAATTAAACATGTGCTTGATCGACTTGATATCATTCTGCCGTTTTCTTTCTTGGGAGCCTTCCTGTTTTATTTCCTTCTTTCTAACATGTACATCTCAAATGGACGGCTCCTCCCTCTTTGTTATCTTTCATGACTTTTATTATCTAAATACTCTATTTCCTTTTTCTTTTTTTTTCCCCGGATAAAACACATTTCCGCTTGAGCTGGTTCACATCAATGACTTAGCAGTGATTTTCTCTCTCAGATCTCATTCTAGTAACCTTTGTCCTGTTGATTGAGGGTCAATTGTTCGAGATGAAGTGTCTTTTTAAAGAAATGTTGAGGAAGGAAAACAAAGCCTAAATTTCTATAGAGAGAACAATAGAGTGAGAATTACCAACTCTGCCATTCAATTTCTCTCTATCACCTGCGGCCTGACGTTGAGACACGTCCAGCGTATATTCTTTCAACTCTTCTGAACGATCGACTCTTCGCCATTCAAGACAAATGAGTTCCAGAGTACGTTTCCCTCTTTTTTGTTCATTTGGTTTTCATTTGGTCTCTGTTCTGTTTGATTATTTTCTTCTCTTTGGTCCAACGGCGCTTGTGCGAGACGATTGACCAGTAGCCCCTCTACTACTACTTGTTGATTTCGTCGAGCCTGGTTGTTGTATCGACTATATGCACATGCTCATCAGCGTCTTGAATTTCTTCATACTCAATTACAGGCAGATGCCCTGGCTCGTCTTAAGGCCTCCAGACAAAAGAAAGAAACATCGCCTAGTGTATCATCCGTCAACTCTCAATCGATTGACCCAGCTGTTTCTTCCAGAAACAACTCATCACGGTTTTTTCCGTCCGAATCAAACTCGTCTTCTTCGTCCCTTAATGGAAACCAACCGAACGTCCTTGTGCTTAACAGTAGTAGTCCGGTCAAGGCTAAAGGATTTTTAGATTACGATGATGATGAACCTATCCCCAGATCATCAGCCTATCGATCTCAACCCCCTTCGATCATCAACCAACATAATTCCTCTTCCTCCTCCACACCGGCAAGTTATACCCAAGATTATATCCCTCGTCCTTTCAAGCGCCAAAACACGTCCTCCAGGGAATCTTCCACAAAGCCAAATCCGTTTTCATCATCTGGACCCAGTCCTGCACGCTCCTCATCGTCTGCTCTACCAGGAACAAGCACTGTTCGAGCAAAGGTCATCGCGATGAAGTTGGATAATTCTGGAGAGGTGATCGATGTGGATCAATCCTCTGATGAGTTAGCGACCGAAGAATTTCCTGCGCTTAACAGTCTTATTCGGCCTTCAGGATCAAGCTCAACCGGGAAACACAACATCTCGAACGGTGTTAGCAGCGGTGGCGAAGATAATAAAACAATGACCAGATTCATCAATGATGATCCTGTCTCTATCAACAGGTTTGCCTCGATATTTTCTCATATTCCCAAGAACAGGGTCGAACGCATCCTTAGAGAGAATGGTATGGAATCCTCAAAAGCGGCAGATATTCTGATCGGGTTGAGCGGAGAAGATGACGAGGTCAGACACGTACCAAAGTCATCGACAACGAAGAAGCAATCCGCAATCTATGCCAATAGGAAGGTATCCGATGGAGGAGGGACGAGAACACAACCAGGATCACAGCCGATAAGTAGATCATCAAGAAACAAAGTTACCTTGGACGACTCCGACGCGGACAGTGATGATGACTTCGGAGGAAGCTCTAGAAAGGGTAGAGGTATGCAGAAATGGACAAGGGATGAAGATGCTGAAGAGCAAAGCGCATTGGTACGCAGAACATTCATTGGTTCATAGTTTTGTAAGAATGACAAT
The DNA here is from genome assembly GCA_014825565.1 of Phaffia tasmanica. Classification (NCBI taxonomy): domain Eukaryota; kingdom Fungi; phylum Basidiomycota; class Tremellomycetes; order Cystofilobasidiales; family Mrakiaceae; genus Phaffia; species Phaffia tasmanica. The sequence goes on along the minus strand of MVAI01000126.1, from coordinate 50,006 downwards.
ATCTCACTTCCGTTTTCCGTTTCTTCGATAACTATCAGAACTGGTTCAATAATTGCGATCATCAAGAGCTCTTGAACGTGACGTGTAAGTTTCATCTTTCAATTTGGCCACGAAGCTTCACATACTTCCTCATGCTCGCGTTAGTAATTCGTCGACTGATTTCTACCGTGGTCATCATCACCATGTCACAAATAGCCTGTTCTCCGGACCAAGCAACCATCATTGTTTCCCTTCGACCATTCGATTCTGTTGATGATCTTCGATCAAAGATGACTAAGAAGAAAGGGGTCTCGCCCCGATTGTTTGAGAGCTACATCGAGCTCATGCTAGGCTATCATAAAGTCGATGCCGTTCTTAAAGGATGTGAGATGGTCGGAGCAGAACTGGAGCTTGCAATGAGCGCGTTCAATACTAGTCAGACAAAGAAGGAAGGTTCTGATACGGATACGAACACCAACGGGAAGGGCGCCTTGGAGATCGTACATGCCGAAGTGGATGTCGAGCAAGCGCTCAGGGTCGAGACAGATCCGGAAAAAAGGAAGACGCTCAGAGGATATGTCCAGAAACAACCCAAATCGTTTACCGAAGGCATCTCGCTAAAGGATTATCAGGTTAGTTGCTTGTACTTTTGATTCAGACTTCAGAGATTTTCGCACGGAATTAAGCTCAACACGTTACCTGTTTATTCTTATTCAGCTGTTCGGTTTGAATTGGCTTAACCTGCTCCATTCAAAAGGGCTCAGTTGCATTCTAGCTGATGAGATGGGTCTTGGGTTCGTTATCTGTTTCGATCTTCTCTCAAAGCCTGTCATACATCATACATCCTGACATTGGTCATTTGGCTCTATAGTAAAACAATCCAAGTCATCGCATTCCTGGCTCATCTGAAGGAGAAAGGAAAGCCCGGTCCTCATCTGATTATCGTTCCGTTAGTATTGTTGTCTCTCTCTATTACGAATATAGCCCAAAACTCATACGCGTCTTCTCGATGTTATCAGAGCCTCAACTTTAGAAAACTGGGCTCGAGAGTTTGCTAGGTTCTGCCCAAGCATTGAAGTCCAAACATACTACGGTCCAGCAGGAGAGAGACGAGATCTGGCCTATCAATTCATGGAGGATGAGAATCTGGATGTTGTGATTACTACTTACCAAATTGCTGCTGGATCGAACAAGGACGACAAAAAATTCTTGAAGAAAATGGGGTTCAAAGTAAGCTTTGACAGGCTGAGGCTATGCTGAGCTGGGTCTTTGCTGATATTGTTTTCTCTCTCTTTAATTCTCAGTCGGCCGTGTTTGACGAAGGGCATCAACTGAAGAACTACAAGTCTGCTAGATATATCGGACTCATGTCGTTACCTGTTCAATTCCGTTTATTGCTCACCGGTACTCCGCTGCAAAATAATCTCCAGGCATGTCTATTACCAGCTCAATAAAGTTCTATCCCGTTCAAAAATGTGCGCTAATATAATCTGCTCGGCTCATATGAAAATGCTTTCCTTAAAACTCAACAGGAACTAGTCGTATGTTCGCTCGTTTTCGCTGTCTTGGCCTAAGCCTCTGCCTAACCTCTCCACCTTTCTTCGTGTCGTATCGCATCTTAAACCATCAGTCTATCCTCAATTTCATCCTGCCCGATTACTTTGAAGACGCCGAAGATTCTCTTCGTGCAATCTTCAAAGTTAGCACTGACTCACATGCCAGCTTGTTATCAAAGCAGCGAGTATCCCGAGCGCAAAAAATGATGAAGTAAGCTTGAAGACGTCTTTTGTTACCTGTCACTTCGAAAAAAAAAACATGAAGATAAAGCATGCAGGAGCACTGATGTACTCTACGAAACTTCGTTGTGTTGTTTCTATCAACTCCTAGACCGTTTGTTCTTCGTCGACGGAAAAACCAGGTACCTTTTGACATACACGCTTATAATCTTCGAGGAAAGAAAAACACTCATACATTCTTACCTATTTATCAACAGGTTCTCAAGGACCTTCCAAAAAAGATCGTTCGGATCGAGTGGTGCAAGATGACTGAAGGCCAATCCCGATTATATCGAGAATCCGAGATTTCATCCAGCAGACTTCTCAAAACGTTAGCTGACGACGCCGAGACGAAAAAGAAAGAGAAAACTCGGAAACGCGTGCGGGACGACTTGGAGATCGACAACGGACCGGTGGCGGAGAAGAAGACTGGTGATTCGGGAACAAATGTTTTGATGAATCTTCGGAAAGCTGCAAACCATCCTCTTTTGTTCAGGAGTCATTACTCGGACGAGAAGTTGAAGGTTTTGGCAAAAGATATCATGAAAGAGCCGGAACACAGTTAGTACTATCTTTCTTTATACTATGGTTCCTTGATACGATCGAACTCTGATCTCTTATTGACTTCTCCCTCTTTCACTTGCGCTTCCAGTGGCGTCTGACTACAACCTGATTATTGAAGATATGGAGGTGAGTCATTCTTTCTGTCGACTGTACACCGGCTTGATCTCATAAATATTATTTTTGTCTTCTGGGTTTCTATGCAGATAATGTCGGATGCCGAACTTCATCATATGTGTGAGATGTACAAGGCTACACGAAAGCACGCTTTACCTTCGCAATGTTTCTTGGAGTAAGCTATGCTTGAATTCTATATCTTATCCTAGATGAAAACAATCTTGCTAACTGAAAATGCTGTTTGTCTCTCGTGTTTATCCTCACCAGCTCGGGGAAGGTTCTTATGCTTCAAAAAATCATCGAAGATTGTCAAGCTGAAGGAAAACGTATATTGGTTTTTTCCATGGTCAGTCTTTCCTTTGTATCAAAAGTTCTTGGTCTATCTTTGTTCTTTATAATAAGAAGTCCAAGCGCGCACGAGCTTACTCTGGGTTCATTTTTATACACTCTCTCTTCGGTAGTTTACTCAAGTCCTCGATATTTTGAAGAAGGTATTAGACCAGTTGAATGTCAAGTGGATCAAGCTGACAGGCGAGACGAAAGTGGACGAAAGACAGAGTTTGGTCGATGAGTTTACGAATGACACGTCCATCCAAGTCTTCTTACTGTCAACATTGGCAGGAGGGATGGGTATCAACCTGACTGCTGCTTCAGTCGTCGTCTTGTTCGTTTTCTAATTTCCTCCTCTGTGTTTGATAGACAATCTGTCATATCGAAACTTATGTTGTTTGTCATCACGTTGTAGGTACGATCAAGGGTTCAATCCACACAACGAGAAACAAGCGGCAGACAGAGCTTATCGAATCGGTCAAACCAAAGACGTCGAGGTACGGTTGTCTTGTACTTCTTGCATTTGCTGATAAATATGTGAAATGGTTGAAAGAGAAAGGATGCTAATCATGTCTTTCTCTTGCTCTCGCGGACAATGCATCCAGGTCATCACTCTCCTTTCTCCGGGAACGATAGACGAAGATATCAACGATCTCGCTCTGTCAAAACTCAAGTTAGATGATGCGGTCGCTGGCAGAGGAGAAGAAGATGAGAGTGCAGCAACGGGAGGAAGCGACGAGTTAGAAAAAGAGAGTAAAGTGAAGGCCTCGTTGTTAAGCACATTGAGAAACAAGTTAGGAACCAAGTTGGAAGATCCTGGAAAATAGACCGGACGGAATTTATACCTTCTTCTCTTCTCTCTCTCTCTTCCGTTTCATTTTGATCTTGAATCATGTCTCGCTCTTTCTTTGATAGTAGATCGTGTCTATCTTCTGATTTGTATCACTCGATTTAAGTTTCCGATGTTAATGGATATATGACCCAACACCGACAGTGACTTTTCCTTCTTGTATTCTTATATCGCTCACTTTCATCTAAGTTACGTACATGTCTGCATGGCCATTCATCAAGCTGATCAGGACAGAACAGAGGAAACAAAAGAAAACAAAAGAAGAGAAGGATGCACATGATGGACCGTCAATTCAAGAAATTCGTCGCCTTGACGACCGAGAAGCCCACAGATTCAGCCCTCCGCTGAAAATTTCTATCCGGTCTTGTAAAATTATAAAAACTCAAACGAGATTTTTGTTTATTCTCTCTTCCCTTTCTTCTTCTTCTTCTATTGTTCGTTCTGTTTCTCAGGTCGTGGAACCGTTTCTTCCTATGATATAGTCTCAATCGGTGAGTTTTTCTCTTCTTCATCTGATTCTGTTCTCTCTTTACTTCTCTCCTTCCTGCAATGCATTCCTCCCCTCAATATCGAAACCACCATATCGAACTCTCACTCTTTCTATGGAAAGAGGAGAGAGAAGAGATAAATTGAAATGATGATGCAAATATTCCATGCTAATACAGAAGCTCTGCCTTCTGGTAGCTTGCCGATAACTATATTCGCTCTCTAAAGCACCTCTGATCACCATTATATCCTCTTTCGTTCTCTGGAACTTTGGCTTATCTATCCTGAATCAAGATCGCTTTTGAATTGAATTTGAGAGCTGACTCTTTAATATTATTTTTACTTCCGCTTTGTTTACATCTTGTCTTGTTTTGTTGGTGTTGGGGATATGAAGCGAGAAGGAATTTGGGGATACTTGTAAGACTGTACAAAACTGCCAATGATAATACTTTTTTTCGATGTCAAAATTGGTCCAACGGTTCACGGAAAACTTGTGAGATAGCATGTGAATAAGATCAGTATTCTGGTTGTCCCATCTTTGGAGTCACCAAGAGGGATAGTCTCTTCCTTACAAAGGTCGTGATCTGTCAAAGAGGCTGAGAAATATCAGGCAGCAAGGCGAATCGCGAGGCAAGACTGGATGCCATTGAGGAAGCTGCAAAAGAAAAGGAAGAGGTCATATTATCTATAGCATTAGAGCTTTTTTTGAGGTGTTCACTCCAGTCTCCTCTTAGACTTTCACATCTTTCGAACGATAACATAAAAGAGAACTCAGAGTTGATGCCTCAACAAAAAGGCATCACGGGGTTCTATCCTGGCCGAGTAGTAATTGGCAACGCTAAGAGTAAAAGATCGAGCACGAAAAAAAAACCTCATGATCAGCCTCAATCTGTCTTTTGACGAAGACAAGAGACTAGAAGAAACCAACATACGTTTCGACAACCTCAAACCCGTTCTTGACGTAGAATTCCTTAGCGATCTCGTTCCCAACTTGGCAGTACACAAACACCGAATCGATCTTCTTTCCATCTGGCGAGGTGAGCGTTCGAGCGCGATCAAGTACATGCTTTAGTAACTGTGCGCCTAGGCCTTGAGATCGATATGCTGGCAGGACGGCCAAAGTAAGAATGTGAAGGTCCGTAGTTGATGTTGAAGAGACAGAGGAAGTGGAGGTGGTAGAGGGTGGAAAAGATTCGAATCGAGACGAGATTGAACCGACAGGAACGTCTGCATAGTAGACTGAGAAATGTATAATACAGAATGAATTTGATTAGGTTTGTATCTAAACGATAGATATATTCAGATGACAAGGCAGAGCACACGAACCCAGTTTGTTGAAGTCCTCCAAAGAGGCGTCTAAGACCTCAGCATAGTATTTGTTGCTGTATGCTACAGGAAGGATCTAGATGGAAGGGTAGATGAAGGATATGCATACTTGAGAAGCGAGCATCGACACATCGATCACGGGCATCGGTGTATATTTGACTGTACTAACAGCATTGTTCAGTTTCCTCAAGGTTCCACTGTTGGCAGATTGAGTAACAGATCGATATACATCAGGTTAGTCCCGAGAGCGATTCCAAGAGAAAAATAAACGAAGAAAGAAAGAAAAAGAAACGATAAGAAGGTGGGAAAGAGAAGAGATCGAAGACGATGGACGAACACATTGTTAGGCGTGAATGAAGAAAGTGTAACCCTCGGCTGAGGCTTGATGGTCTTTTTTGAATTGAGAATAATCGGAGCAGACACAGTAGACTTTGTGTCCATCGAAGAAAGATCAGTAGCTGTGGTAGATGAAGTAGCAGTGCTCATGGTTGATGGATGGGATGGGATGGGATGGGATGAGTTTGGGTTTGGGTTTGATGAGATAGAGACAAAGTGGGTATGGGTGTATGCGGGTATGGGTTTGGGTGTGGTTACAAATCCACACTGTAACCATCGCGTTCTCCCTTCCAGCGTTCCTGTTCCTGATTTCCTTCTCTCCACCCTTTCTCTTTCTCTCTCTGCCAAACATTCATCCAGTGAGCATCTTGAGACGTCCATCTCTTCTTCCTGTTTCGCATCTATCGGTCGGTTGATCTGCTAGTGAAGGAGATCAAGCCAACAGGGTATAGATAGCTTATACTTTGACCCTTTGCTTTTTTTTCTTTGTCTGACAGCATCAATGTCGTCCGCTTTAGAATACATCAACCCTCGAGCGGAAACCGTTCGGCGGGCTCAAGCTCTTCAGGTCTGAAATCTTCTTTTATCTCTTCTTTTGGTGTTCTCAAGACATACAATGAAGTGTATCTTCATATACTGAAGCTCGCTCTGTTTTCTTTATCTCTTTGTTTCTCTTTTTCGCTCTCTTAAATTGCTCCCACTGGGTTTGATCGAGCGTATCCTTCAGGTCAACACTACCGGAGCTGTTGGTCTGGCTAACGTCGTCAAGAGTAACTTGGGTACGTTTTTTTTCTCATCTCCTTTCTATTGTTCTCAGCAATATGTCGATCCGGTTGCATAGGATCTGAGTTGGCATTTGCATTGTCCGCTCTTTGAAATCTATAGGTCCTCGAGGAACCATCAAGATGCTTGTTGATGGATCAGGAAATATCAAGATGACCAAAGTATGATTCAGCCTTGACTTGCTTTTTTTCTCTCTCCTTTACTCCGTTCCAACTGACCGTATATCTGCTCCTTAATCTCTTTCCTTTTGACAGGACGGAAAAGTCTTGCTCTCAGAAATGCAGATTCAGGTAGACTACTTGTTTTCTTTCTTTTTTTTGGAGACCTCTAGCAAGGTCACCCTTGCTGATGTTCACATAGCTAACAACTCATTATCCTTTCAACGGTTAAAACAGAACCCGACAGCAGCTATGGTGGCACGAACCGCTGTCGCTCAAGACGAACAGACTGGAGATGGAACCACTTCGGTCGTGCTTCTTGTCGGAGAGCTCTTGAAGCAAGCTGAGAGATATACATCTGAAGGCGTTCACCCTCGAGTGATCGGAGATGGGTATGATTTGGCTATGAAGGAGGCCCTAAAGGTTCGTCTTCTTGTCAGATACCGTTCGTTAGAAAATGGGGTTTCCAAGGATTGTTTTCCTCGTGATTCTTAGTATTGGATTTATGGCGGTGGAGAGGTTGATGGCATCGATTGAAGCAGTATCTTGAGGGGGAAAAAAAAAAGAAGAAAGGCATAATCGATACGTCAAGATTCTGACATTACCTTTCCCACAAAATATTTTGTTTTCGTTTTATTTTATTTGCATTTACACTCCATCACATCTCAATGCTCGGTTGGCATAACAGTTCCTCGACACTTTCAAAATTCCCTCCAAATCCGACCGACCGACCCTTCTCTCTGTTGCCCATACTTCGCTCGCTACCAAGCTCCACCCTAAGTTGGCCACCAAGCTTGCTTCCGTTGTCGTCGATGCTGTTCTTGCTATCCAGCCTCCGGTACCCGCTGAGGACGCAACAGGCGTTGATGCGTTCCAGATGCCCATTGATCTGCACATGGTTGAGATCATGAAGATGCAGCACAAGATGGACACTGAGACTCAGTTGATTAGGGGACTGGTGATGGATCACGGAGCGAGACACCCAGATATGCCTAAGAGGATGGAGAACTGTTATGTGTTGACATTGAACGTATCGTTGGAGTACGAAAAGACGTATGTACCCATTACACTCCTTTTCCATATTGTTCGACAAATAGATGGGCAAGATATTATGGTATCGACGGCTCACTTGTGTATGCACCCCTACTTTCTATTCACAGGGAGGTCAATTCGTCATTCTTCTACTCTTCTGCCACTCAGCGAGAGAAGCTTGTCGAGTCCGAGCGGCGGTTCGTTGACGCCAAACTCAAGAAGATTGTTGAACTCAAGAATGCGGTGTGCGATCAGGATGTGAACTCGAAGGAAAAGCCAAAGACCTTCGTTTTGATCAACCAGAAGGGAATTGACCCGATGTCGCTCGATGTGCTTGTCAAGCATGGAATCTTTGCGCTCAGGAGAGCCAAGAGGAGAAATATGGAGAGGTTCGTCCGCTGTCTGCAAGTCATGCTTAACTAAATCTCAGTCTGCGTACTAACTTTGCTCATTGTTAATCACAGGCTCCAACTTTGCTGTGGAGGAACTGCCCAGAACTCCGTGGACGACCTCAAGCCTGAAGTGCTTGGTTACGCCGGTTTGGTCTACGAGCACACCCTTGGAGAAGAGAAGTTTACGTTTGTGGAAGAGTGCAAGGAGCCAAAGAGTGTCACTATCTTAATCAAGGGTTAGTACTTTTCGTTCTGCTACCAGACACATAACTATATTGGTTTAAATTCTGATGTCTTGGGGAAATGTAAATGGTTCTTTATCTTCCTTCAGGACCCAACTCGCACACGATTACTCAGACACAGGATGCCGTCCGAGACGGTCTCCGAGCCGTTAAAAACGGGATTGAAGACAAATGTCTCGTTCCCGGAGCGGGTGCTTTCGAAGTGTCTTGCTGCGCTCACTTGCAGAACGAGACCAAGAAGCTCGCAAAGGGACGGGCTAAGTTGGGTGTCGAGGCGTTCGCAGAGTCAATGCTGATCTTACCAAAAGTCCTTGCTCAGAACGGTGGATGGGACGTGCAGGACTCAATTGTCGCTTTGCAGGTTGGTCTTGTTTTCTCTACAGCCAACAGCGTCTTCTCTGGTTTGGTTTCTTGCCCAATGGAAACTGATACTTGATGGGCATCTCTGTTTGGGCATGTTTATAGGATGAGGAAGCCGAAGGACACGTCGTTGGATTGAACTTGAAGACGGGTGAGCCTTTCGATCCGATCTCAGAAGGAATCTGGGATAACTTCCGGGTCAAGAGACAAATGATCCATTCAGCGTACGTATTTTCTTTTTCTTTCGTCTTTTCTTGTTTGACTGCCTTCCACACCGGATCAGCGCTCTGGGTCGAGTATCTGATACCCCTCTCACAACGGATCATGAACAAACAGAGCCAACATCGCTTCATCATTGCTATCATGCGACGAAATCATGCGAGCCGGTCGATCGTCGTAAGTCACTTTTCTTGTCACCCGTTCGTATTATCATGGTTTGCTTCATCCTCACCTCGATTTCTTCCTCATTTCACACCCGACACCACAGGCTCAAGGCAGACGGTCAGTAAGGTAGTTCAGTCAAAGAAGAAGAAAAAAAGAAGAAGAAGAAAAATCAGTAAAGCGAGTTAAGAGAAGTAGAATAGCGGGAGACGGGGGGAGATGGTGTTTAGAAGAGCCCCTATGTCCTCATGGAATGAAACGTTAAAATATGAATCGAGAGCTGAGCCTCCTTCACTCTTTCCTCCAGAGTATCGTGTACAATCAAGGTCATAAGAACAAGAGAAACAGAAGAAACAGAAAAGGAAGGGTTTGAGTGAAAGACAGACCAGACGAAGGACAGATGAACCGAGGAGGAAATCGATAAAGGAGAATTGAAAATCAGAGGAACAAAGAAAGCGAACAAGCGTGATGTAAGATTACAGATATGCAACTGATATCTCATTTTGTGTAGGCAAGCGAGGAAGTGAAAGTGTTGAAGATGTCGAGACGGGAGAACAAGGAGACGAAACAAAGAAAACAAAGAGAACAAAGAAAGGGAAAAGTAATGAAGTGAGGGAAAGTCCGTTTTAAGAAGAAAAAGAGAAAAGAGGAAAAGAATAATAAGAAAGAAGAAGAGCTGCGTAAGAGAAGAAAGAAAAGGGTAAGAAAACATGTTTGATCAAATCAAAAGCTTTCATTCTTTCGGTTTCGCAGAGATAAACAGATCATCAAGTGAATCCGACCCGTTAGATTCCATATCCTTGCCAATACCATCCTCATCTTCGGATTCAGAAAGACTGTTGACAAGTCCTTTTCTTTCGTCCGCACTATCATTACCGAGGACAGGAAGACCAAAATAAAAATAAATATAAAAATATCCCAATCGTTAGATGCGAAAAGGAAAGGAACTTATGCGAGGAAGAAAGAGAAACACGTACTAGTAAGTCTGGGATTCCACCTTCTTAGATAGATGTGGGTAATCCTTTCCCCGATGAGAAACTCGTTCTGGTTCGACATGTTGCGCCGAATTATTTGTGCTATCTCTTGTTCTGTATCCAATCATGCGTGCAAAATGGGGAAAAAAAGATGGAGGCGTAGGTGAGAAACAAAAAAGAAATAGAAAAGAAAAGATTTACAAAAGACAGAGACGTACGCCAACGAGGAAATTGACATAGTACTTGATGATAGAGGCGGTTTGTTATCTGTGAACGTTTGTGATCCGAAATGACCGAATTTACCCTATTACATTTCAAACAACCCCACAATCTCTGGTTAATTTTCTTTATGCTCTCAAGATCCACCGTTACAATAAAATCGCAAATCTCACAATTTGGGGAGGGGTTAACGAGACCTGCGGGCCGAATAACGACGGGTATCCTCTCCTTTGATCTTCTGATGAAACTTCCGCGGCATCCAGTGGATAATCTTCTGATAGTGACATGATCGACATATCACCTGTGGTGTTTGATCGATTCCCTGGGTGGTATGTTGGACCCCATGCTGATGGCGAGTGAGGCTGAGTAGAATGTATCGCTTCTTCCGGGTGTCCTGCCCGGCCAACACGATGGACAGTATCCTCTGGATTAAATCTCAGCGTCCCTTGTCTAGGAGGTTGTGAGTGGTATGTTTGGGCTTGTTCGCTCGGCTGGGCGTAATCATGATCCCTGATCACCGAGGTACCGGTATAGGAGCTTGTTCGAGAAGGTGCTCGGTCGGAAAGTTGGTAGCGGGGTACGTTGGATAACAGATATGGATCATGGGAATCATATCCAACGTTCCCATTGGGTCCTCTAGATGTCTGATGGCTGCTTGTACTACCTGCTCGACGAGAGCGGGCTCGGATGATGGAACCTATCGCACCGAAACCTCCTCGGAGGGCATCTACACCAGGTTCTTCTGTTCCGGTGATCGCCTTCTCTTGATCTTCTGTCGGACGCTGGGCAGCAAGCAAGATTGTTGATTTCCGGTCAAGCGACGTGAGGGTCTTCGGATCGACCTTGCTCATCTGAAGGATAGTAATACCGGCACAGATGACTAAGAAGCCCATCACGATAGTGATTATCTGTACGACGGTGGCTTTCAATCCTTTGTATAGGATGATAGAGGTGACTAAAGTACATGTCGTAAACGTCACGTAATAGGTTGGAGTGACCATGGACGTATTAAATAGCTCCAAGGCTTTATTTAGAAAGTTGATCTCTGTGAGTAGAGTGCCAATAACGAACACCTAGATCGAGGTTAAGAATGAGAGTCAGTATAGGTCTCTGCTTTGCTAAGCCATGATGAGAGGATGGAGCTTACGAAGAGAAACCAGAAGAACCAAAAGGTAACTTGATTGTTACCTCGAACACTGGTCAGAATAGAAGCCCCAAGACCCTGAGTGCAGCTGACCGACAGTCCTCCGATCACACTGCAAATACCGATATGAACCAACATGTTCGTCTTTCCATACTGTCCAAAGAGAAAACAAAAGGAAAAGATACCACTGTCAATCACAAACTAGTAGAACAACAGTATGACTCTGATTTCAGAACATACCCGCGGAACGAGAAAGAATATTGCAACCACAGCGGATAAAATCATGAGGGCCGACCAGACCAAGAAACCAGGAGAGATGAAAAGTTTCATGAATGGTCGAATTTCTGTCACACTCTGTTGTTCGGGGGAATTGAGAGCGATGATCACAGAGCCAATAATGCATAATGCGCACCCAATCCAACCTAAAACGAAGTTGGAAGAATTGGACGATAAGTACGTATCATCTCAGAAGATTGCACAAGCCTTGTTGCTTACCAAAGAAGGTAAGACTTTCGTTCAGAAAGAACGATGAGAGGATCGCGCACACGACCACGGATAAAGCCCCTAACGGCTAAGAAAAACCCCAAGAACATTCCAAAGAAACCTGAGCGCGAGTCGACGAACAGAAGTCTCTTTTTTCATTGCGTTTGTTCGAACAGAAACAAGAGAGAGAGGACAAACAGTGACTAAAAGTGCTTCCGTAAATGCATCTGATAGTAGCCCAACAGTTCAGGAATTATGTCAATTTGGTTGGTTGCCTTGGCTAAGTTTTGAGTAACGATATATACTAACAAGCTACAAAGTTAAATCTTTGTGTTGATCCAAAACGTTTATCTACGTTTTCAGCTTCATTCGTCAATTAACTAATATCAAGATGATAGACTCACATTTCGCCTAGAACCATCAGCGTCATCTGTTGTTAAGAAATACACAACAAGTCGGCAGAACACTCAGTTTCCACAGCTTTCGGTTTTTTTGACTAAATTATCAAACAAAGGTAGGACTCACCCCTGTCCACCATACCCAGTCTTTGAGATACGCATGTCCTTCTCCTGCTATCGATCCTGACTTTGCCTGCGCCCTTAACAATCCTTTCTTCTTGATCACAAAGCTCGCTGTTTACATTTTAGGCCAGAAACAAGAGCAGACGACCGGATGTGTGCATACCCGGTATGCTCAGCTTTGTCCTTTACGAATGACTGACGTTCCACGTTGTTCTTTCTGCATGAAACCCGTCGAAGGACGTAGCGGTAGATGGACAAAAACATAATTCGGACGTACACCCAATAAATATGCCTGATAAAATGGCCAAAACGAGCCCGATAATTCTGAAGTCGGAATAGGTGATTGTTGTCAGCGCGAGTTAGTCATGAAGTCTTCAAGTGATGAACTCTTCACTGAACGACAACAAGAGTAAAAGGCGACAGACATACTTGAAGGAAGCAGGCTGTCCGGATGCTATGAATGTTCACAGAGAAAGAAAAACGCAAAGGTGGATAGGTTTGCATACTCTGATATTCGTTTCTGCGGCTCAGACAATCAAGGGGTAACACGAACCAGAACTTGAAGTCGCACTGGATGCAGACGCGGTCGCAGACGTCAAAGTTGCCGATACAGACGACGACATGTTTCTGCTCGTCTCGAGAGAACCGAAGAGTGATGTATGACTGCAAGGAGAAGGCTAGTTAAGGTTAGGCAAGGTTGTACACCAGAACAGACGATGACCGATAACACAGGAATTGCTCACAAAGCGCTGTTTCAAGGTCTGATAAATGAACTGGCTTGATTGAAGACTCGGCTTGTCTCGCTAGGAAATCAAGTGACAGCAAGCGAGAACCAGGAGCTTAAAGAGAGAATATGGGATTAGAAACGTTCCCGTGGAAATGTAAGTACAGATGAGCGAGAATGAGAGTGAAAGGTTGATGAAGATCGACAAGAAGGAAAACAAAAAAGAAAAAGGAGGTTTTGTTTCATAACATCATCCTTCACATCCCTAGACCATTCTTAATCGTTTCCATCTCCATCTCTTTCTCTATCTGTCGACTATCTTCAGAACATGATCTATTCACTTTATATATACGACAGGTTGGAGCCGTCCTTCTTGTTCCTCTTGTGATACTGAAAACTAGTTGACCGTTCGATTGTTACATTCTCCATCCACTCAGGCACTGCGATATCGTGTACTATCAATCCTGGCATCGTCAGACTTCTTTTCAACGGGCCACACCAGGTTCTCTTCTTCCCGAAGTCTCTTCTCATGTATCACTCAAATTACCCGATAATCAGACTACTCCAGCTTCTGTATCTAAGAAATCTATCAACATGCCATCAAGTAATCTAGCGGGAGCTGGTTCATCCGCTCAGGACACGGATGAGAACGGGGCCGTCGGACTTGGTAAAAGAGGTCTACCGTTCGACGAAGAGGCCAAGCTGGTCTATGGTGTGGTGCTGAGCTTACGAAACATGGTCAAGAAACTCACTGGAAGGTTTGTTTCTTATCATCTGAAACTAGACTTTCTTTCCATTTGACCGGTCTAGTATGCTGATAATCACTCATGAACGGCATTTACTATGTTCTCTGATCTTAACATCAAGCCCGCAATCGAACTTTCAGCACTACGCCACCACTTCTTATGCTTTACATCTGTTCGAGTCTCCAACCGGTTTAAAATTCATCTTGCTAACATCACCCAGTGTGGACTCCATATCAGTTCGAACTGCTTTACGGACATTGTGGGGCCCATCAGGAGCCTACGGTCAATGGGTCAGTCCGAACCCAGAGAAGGGAGATTTCGATGGAGGAGAAGGTGGAAGAGAAACAAGAAAGGGACTAGACAGCGAGTGAGTGTTTCGTAGTCTATCCATCTCTATACATGCATAGCGCATACACTGATCGCCATATTCTTCTTCATCTCTGTGTTGTTATCTACTCATTCATTCATCCATCCTCGTTAGGCAATTCCGGCTGGCTACAGATACTCAGATGCGCTCCATGCCATACTTTGCAACACCTTGATGATCTAAATGAATTTCAAGGATTGTCTTTAAAAGCAAACCAAATGCCAATTCAATTTGTGACATGAGGTTCTCGTGTGAAACCATCCCATACATCTTGTTTTTATCTATCATACGTTCTTCTCTCCCACTCGCAACCCTTGAATCTGTAAAGATCCTTTGAGCCTCTGAGGATGATTCATGTTGTCAGATAGGATATTTGAGGAGAGGGCTAAAGGTATAAGAATTTGGTATCCATGGCAACGTTCCAACTGCTTGCCGGAGATGGCCTTTATTCATTCATTCAATTAACCCATCAACCGCAACCGTTTTCTTCTCTTACTTCACCTTGCTTTCCCTACATCATGGACCACGACTTAGATCCTCGAGTGGAGATTGTCAGTATCGTGCTTGCTCATATATTTTTTTTGTCTCAGTACGGAGAATCGTTCGTCACGCACAGCCGAGACAAGCCACCTATTCCTTCCCTCACAACCTCAGCGCAACTCATTTAGTTTTCTTCTCCATCTTTCGGTTGATCTCGTAGACAAACACAATCTTCAACTGGATGATGAGTGATGCTATCCTAGATCTTGCCCTGGAATCACACTCATTCATCAGAAGAGGCAGAGGCGTATGTAGTATATGTGGCTTAATGTCAGTAGTTGATTTGTTTACTGCTTATAACTCTCAATAATGAAGTTTACGGGGCTTCATCTGTAGAGTACATGTTGGCGCATCAAGCTTTCTGATTCTTTTCGATTTCTTTTCTTTGAAACTCAGATGCAAACATACTGGTTGTATGTTATCAGATTCTCTGATTTCCTTCGAAAGCTTGAGAAAACATGCCTTAGAACTCACTCTGAATGTTCTTTGATTCACTCACCTGGCCTGGAATCCATTGAACATATCGACCATATTTTACCTAGCCCACGCCCCTCCGATCTCCACGTCGGTTAACAGATCATCTACAAACTCTCCTGCTCCAAATTCTAGAGCTTCTACGCCCGCTCCTTCTTCTGCATTCCCATTATCTGCCTCGAAGGACTTTAATACACCAACAACGGATCCTAGTAGTGGGAATGTGTTTTATAACTGTATCAACTGCAACCGACCTGTCCGTCCCGTTTCTTTCTCCGTGCCTTCTCTTACCTAGCTCAGGACACGCCCTGTTTAACGGATCTTGTAATCAAACCGGGGCGATTGATGTGATGGCGCCAATCACTTGACTAGACGGTCAGTAATCGTTACGCGCCCCACCTGTCTAAGTGTTTAGGACTAGGTCAAAACAGACGAGCGACTACAGCACGAGCTGCAACTGCTCAGCGAGCCATGTACGTCATCATTTATTTCTCACCATACGGTGATGTTGATACAGTATTTTGAACTCATCATGATTTGATGGGGGTTCTACGAGGTCCGACAGAAACGGAAGTGATCAGGCCGGAGGGTCAGACGCTGAGCAAAGAAGTAAGGTTCAGTTGTATATGGAGAGAAATCTAGCTTCGTCTCTGCTAATCTACTTGTTGCCCTGTCTTCAATGGAAAATCACAACCAGACAAGTTTCTATCCGATTCTAAATACAAAAAGGTATGCATCTGGGTTTCTCTCCGCTCATAATTTACCGTTGGTAAACTGAACCTTTGTGTTGAACTTCAACATAACACGTCCCCGGTCTCCGCAAAAAAAGGCGTCAACAGTATCCAAACCACCAAAACCTAAAAAGACAAAGATGGCTGCAAAGACACCTGTACCAGCGTCTGCTATGCCAGCTTCATATTCTACAAAGACTCGTACGTTTCACAGTTTCCTGCCAAGTTCTTGTCTGGCGCTGTCTCATATCATAACGCCTGGTATGATTAACATCCTGTCTCTCGCCATCCCCTTCAACAAGTCCCGGGCCAACAACCATATTCGGCTCCTTCGAACTTAAATTACGGCAATAGAAATTATTCAAATACACTTAGCGATACCGGTTTCGAAGAAGACAATGATGAAGACAGTGAGCCCGGTGATTCTGTTGTAAGAAGCCGGGCGAACGAAGCTGATGGGGACGGGGAGGATGATGGTACACCGTTGAATTTCGATGGTGATTATATGGGTACGTAACCCTTGTTCGCTTCTTCTCAAAACAGTTGTGTACATCTAGTTTGAAGCTGATGAGACGAGAATTGAATTTGGAACCATAACGCCGTATAGATGTGGACGGAGACATGGTGTATGTCTCTTCTTCCTCTGGATATCATTGTACAATTTAATTGAATTGCAGCTCACCATATATTCTTTCCCTGTGCATGTACAATTTTTGGGCCTTACAGAGATACAGACAGCTCGGACGATTAGATAGCAAGAATCTTTTACGGATCATATATGTATCGAGAAAATGGCGTTCTCGAAAAATGGAGAAAAGAGAACATAGTACAGAGGTTGCTTCAGAAGAAAGATACTCGCGTTCTTTCTCAATTCTTGACGCAGAAGAACGCTAAACCTTCTCTAGCTAAAGCAGTTTCGACCTCCAGCTGTCTCTCATCTTCCTCCATCCATCTATCCTCCTTTGACAACTTTAGGGTCGCTCGTTTATCAGGGCCTGCTTCGTGTACTTTGAGTGCGTTCTCGAATTTTGTTCGTTTCGAAACGAGTTGAAGCATCTTTCGAGGATCGGAATGACCGGTGAAGATTATGAGACCTCCTCGAGAGGGAAGGGAATTGTGAACCTTCTCGATCTGAGAGTTAAGAGAGGTCAAGATTGAGGTCACCTCAGGGGAGGAGTTACTATCAGAAGAAGAGGTAGCAGCGTCGACTTCGGTGTTGGCATCGTCGGTGTCGGTGGCAACAACCAGGGAAGGTGCCGATGCGGCTGATGATTGCGACTTTCGAGCCCCTGATAGTTTGTTCAAAATGGACAGGAAACTTTGTCAACCAAAAGTTTTGAACAATCTGATTTCTTCTGGAAATTATGTTTTCTTGGACTTACAACCTAACCCCTCGCTCAAAGACGTCAATCTTCCAAAAGAGAACCAGTGAGACCCGACAACTTTACTCAACTCCTCAACCACCTCGTCATCCGATGCACAGTCTCTCAACGTCGTCACCTTCGTTTCTTGAGTGAGATACCTAGCTGGGTTGCCTCGATCACATAATGCAGTCAATTTTGGCTCGCCGGATGCCTTAGTAGTGCGTTGAATCTTTTGGAATATTGGTTCCATTTCGGCGGCTGGGTCTCCAAAGGCGGGACCTACAACGAAACAGATCACATAAGTCACTCGTTCGGCATCAAATAAAAGAAAAGAAGGATACATACCAAATTTAAGCTTCAAATGCAAAAGCTCTAAACACGTCCTAGCATCTTCCTCGGAATCGTGACCTCCTGTGCTTCTCTGGATGTCTTTTCCCAAGAATGTCTTTGCCAACCATCGAAGAGACGTCTTCAAAGGAGGCCCTCGAGGGTGTTTGAAGATCACGGCCGTGTCGATACACCACGGATGTCTCAGCTTGATCGCCTTCAAATCGGATTCGAGCGAGTGCCCAAGTAAGATCGTCGGGCGCTCGAGGAGATGGAGGAGGTGGGCTTGGATATCAGACAGGGTCAGCGTTGCGGTGTCGAGAGCTTCTTTGGTGATTCCAGAGAATCTGGAGGGTAGAAATGAAAGGATCAGTATTTGAGATCACCTTCTTATGCAAAATTGAACATTGAGGGAAAGAAATATGATACGAACTGTGTCAAGTAATCAGTTACAGGCCTGGAAGGTTTGACAAGTTCATCATAGATTTTTTTTCTGCTCTCGAATTCAACGATGGAGATTCGAGCCAACTGAGGACCATCCAGGGTCATGCACTGTCATTTTCCATATCGAAACACAAGATTATCATTAGTGAAGGCACTTGAAACACAGAGAGAGAAAAAAGTAAATGAGTAAATGCGGACCATCTCGCAATCCAATGCCAACACGGGCATCCTGTCTTGCTTCTTCAAACCCTCCAACTCGGACGGCGTTCCTCCAAAGCCAGTCTCAACCCAGCCATCCTCGTCCACGTTTCTTCCTTCCTTATCAGGGTAATATTCTTTATAGATAACCCTCTGACCATCAGACCCGACAGTAAGTTCAGAATCTGAAGGCAAAGGTTTTGATCGGTTCAAAATCTCGCCTGCGTCATCAGGATTCATATTGGGCAGCGCAATCGGACCACTTAGAGGAGAAGAAATCAGATGAGGGATTGGGTAGGAGTGATCTTTCATTTCCTGCCGGGTGAGCAGATAGTGGGAAGGTAGTGTTGGGGGAAGAGACGTCGCGGCCCCTAAAAAAAGTGATCCCAAGAAATTACTCGTCAGAATGAGTGAATCATACAACCGAGTATCTTCAGAAGTGATGTATGAAGCTTGAAAATACTAAGGAAAGAGTCTTACTGAGAAGCGCTTCTTTGTCTTTCTCCTTCTTCTCTTTGTCCTTCAAGCTTAATGGACTTTGTAAAAACGCTGCCAGCGCGCTATGTAACTTTGTTCTATCCCCTGGACTCCTAACCGGACACGCATGACTAAACAACTTTTGGACTACCGGTAGGTTTGTTAATACTCCACTCTTGTGAGTCCCATGAGCTGGCGGGATAGCGAAAGGCATATTTTGAGTAACGGGTTGAACAGGTGCTCCTAGAAACTGAGGGCTGATTCCAGGAATGAAGAGCACGGTTAAAGAGGAAATTGAGGATTTGTTTTCCAATTGCATCCACGTAGGTTTTGGGGCATCTGAGACGATATGGAGAGCTAGATCTCTAAGGTGCTGGATTATAAATGAAAGGTATCGAATCAAGTCCATGAAAACGCACAGTCAGTCGATAAGTCGATGAGTCGATGTTATTCAACGTTATATATATACTAACAGCAATTCCAATCTTTCTACCGTGACTGAATCCATTGACGACAAACTGAAACGAGGGAACTAGCATCTATCGTTTCAGGCAAATATTGACACGTAATCGAATCAGTATGTCTTGATCATCTTGTGCCAACTCGGTATCGAAAAGAAGAGGAAGCACTCTGTAGTTGAAGGGGAAGATAAAAGAGAACCAACCTGCAATTTAGCCTCCTGCTTTTTTCTTTTCTTGTCTTTTCTACGCTCTTCTCGATCGATAGGAGACGGGGATGTAGCTGCTCGTTTGACTGAACTTGGTGGTGAAGGCATCTTTCTCTTCTTAGGCCATGACCGGGTTTGAAGGTGGAATGTGCAACTTAATCAAAGGCGGAGGGAAGTCTAGGATCTTTTGTTCAAACATTGAGGGTTTTCTCTGGCTGTTTGTAGCGATCACGTGTTGAGTCACGTGAATCTAGGTTGGTTCCCTGAACGATTTATATACAGAACTATTGCCCGCCGAACTTCAATCAAGGTAAACGAGAACACATGAATATCTCGACCGTCCTGCTATTCACTCTCATATATGGCCGATAGAGAGCTCTTGGGCTGATACAAAAGTGGCCAGTCTATAGCTTAGGCAGTCGCATTCAGGTCGGAAGCCACCTGCAATCTCATGAGAAAATTTTGCCTCAAATTCTCTCCCAAGCCTCCGACTTTTCTAAGTACGTGGAACAATTCATTTTATCTTAAAAGAATTTCAAAGTCTAGCGACAGAAATAAAAGGTTGGTTTTGCAGAGGACAGAGATAAAGAAACGAAACGAAAGACGAAGAGAAGCGAAAAAAGAGGAAAATGGAGCGCAAGAAAGTGCAAAGATCAAGAAAGCAGCGTCAACCCAACCGAGCAAACCTCTTCCTCCAATATGGTTCATACCACCCTTTGCGCGACAGTGACAAGTACTTTCTCGTTCGCAATCTCAATCTCCTCTTCGAATAGCACCTGTGCACTTTCGCTCTTCTGAGCGTAATCCAAAGCAGTACTCCTCGTCTCCCTACCAATCGCCTCCTGATTAGCTTGGATGACACCGGCCATCTGCTCGCTCGCACCTCGGTAGAAAACATCAACGTCGTCTGTAGCCTGGAGTCCAGCCTTCTTCCTCAACTGTTGGACAGAGGCGATGAATCCTCGGGAAAGTCCCTTGAGGACAAGCTCAGGTGAAGATCGGATGTCCAACACGACAATCAACTCTCCGTCCTCTTTGGCCTCGGCCTTGTCGCCCATACCTCCGTGGAACTCGGTACTGCCGGTAAAGTCAACAGAGGCAGTGACGGTGATATCACCGGTAGTAAGAGTCTGACCGGCGACGTCGATCGTACCTGTCGACTTGAACTCCTTGACCTCGTCCGAGGTCAAAGCGCTAAGGGCAGCTTTGACCTTAGGCATGGCGCCTCGGAGTCGTCGACCGAGAACGGGCCAGTCGGCCAAAGCCTTGTACACAACGTTCACGTCCTCCTCTCTCGAAGTGTATCGAACACTCTCGATGTTGAGCTCAGAGAGAAGGTAACCCTCGAGACCCTTGACATCAGCCAAGTAGGCAGGGTCGGGGTGGAAAACGACGAGCTCCGTTAGCGGAGTCGTCTTGAGATCTAGCGATTTGTCATCTCTCAACTTTCGGCCGATAGTGATGATAGAGAGTAATCGTCGAACGGCGACCTGAACAGCTTCATCGGCGTAGGCCTCCTTGGGCTCTGGGAAAGGAAGGAAGTGAATAGATCGAAGATCCTGGGTGGTATCCTCAGTAGGAGGGATGAATACCTTGAGTCGCTGGTACAAGCTTTCAGTGATGAAAGGAGTGAAAGACGACATCGTTCTGCAGAGGGTAAAGAGAGCCTCGAACAAAGTGTTCAGCGCGGTTTGGGTATCCTCAACACTGTCGGAACCCTTCATTCGCTTTCGGTTGAATCGGATGTAACTGTTGGTCAGCTCCTCAATGAGATTAATCAATCGAGGGATAACAGTGTATAATCTGTAGGCTGTAAAACCACAGATCATTGATTCTGTCAGAACAAAAAACTGACATAACAAAGAACAAAGCGGTAACACAACGAACCATCCATCTCCTGGTGAACAATCTTGATCAACGACTGGCATCGAGCAAGAACCCATCGATCCATCACATTATCCGAAAGCTTGGCATTTGGATCATACTTGAAGTCGATTCCATGAGTCTTCTTAAGTATAGCAACGTGAGAGGCAAAGAAGTTGTATGAGTTGACCCAAGGGAGAAGAACTCGAGAGATGACGAGTTTAACTCCCTCCTCCTTGAAGTTCAAGTTATCTCCTCGGACGATAGGCGAATTAACCAAGAACATACTGTGCACGGTCGAAATTCAAAGATAGGAGGAAGGATCAGATGGCTGTAAAATTAGGAAGAAAAAAAAACGGCCTTACCGAAGGGCATCAGCTCCGTATTTGTCGATCACCTCCACAGGGTCCGCAAAGTTTCGCAAACTCTTGGACATCTTTCGTCCATCGCTACACATATGATAGCCAAGGTCAGATTAGATCAACTGACACAAGTATCGATTCAAGCCTGCAAGCTATTGAAGAAAAGTTGCTCACGCAGCGAGGACCAGACCAGAGCAAATGACGTTCTTCCAAGGAGCCTTATCAAACAGATGAGTGGCCAAGACAAGCAAGGTATAGAACCATCCTCGAGTCTGATCGATTCCCTCTGAGATGAAATCCGCAGGGAATCCACCTTCACCTTCAATCTTTTCCTTGCTTTCGAAGGGGTAATGGTTCTGAGCATAAGGCATACTGTTGTTCACACGCACGTATCAAAGATGAAAGATATGTTTAATCGCCAACTTTGGAGTAGAAAGAAGATAAAAAGACAGAGCTGGTTTTGAAAGGAAGAATACAGACCTTCCGGACTCGAACCAACAGTCAAAGACTTCCTCGACTCGTCGAAGAACGGTCCCGGGGGTTTTCTTCGAAGGAATGGTAAGGGCGTCGATATCGTGTCTGTGAATCTCAGTGATGCCGGTCTTTCCAGTGAGTTCCTCAAGCTCGGCAATGGAAGAAACGCAAACAACCTCGGACATATCATCGCTGACCCAGAGGGGAATAGGAGTACCCCAGTATCTGTTTCGCGAGATGTTCCAATCCCTGGCATTCTTGAGCCAGTTTCCAAATCGGTTCTCTCCAACATAATCGGGAACCCTGAAGACACGGAAATGATCGACAGAACATTAAGGCACCATTCAACTCTCTATAGATGTATAAGGTAATAAATAAACTAACCATCGGGTCTTGTTGTTGTTGGCAACCAATCGGTCTCGGTAGTCCTCCACCTTGACCATCCAGACAGGAATCGCCTTGTAAAGCAGAGGAGTTCCCGATCTGATTATCAATGTTTGCACAACCGAGGGCGAATGCTCTGTTAAGTTCTCCAAATATTTGTCTCGATAAGTCAAGAGAGATATGATAGAGCACGAACCGAGGGCAGAAGGGGTAGGAATGCTTGAGGACACCCTGCACAATGAGTCGGCCTCGAGACTTGAGAAGCTTCATGATCTCCTTATCGGCGTCCTAGAAAAGCCAGATTTGACATCGCAATAGGTCAGTTTGCTCGTTCCACATCTGACTCAGGGATCTCTGCTTTCAACGGGGTGGAAATAGACCAAATATGAAGACAGATAGGTAGTACAAACCTTGACGTAGACACCCTCGAAATCAGGCACCTGGTTAGTGTACTTGCCCGTTTCATCGATAGGGCAAGGAGGGATCTCATCCTTGGTAACGATACCGTTCTCAATCGCGATTCGGTTATCATCTTCTCCGAACGCGGGAGCCTGGTGAACAAGACCAGTACCAGCATCGTTTCCGACATAGTTGTCACAAACGACTCGGAAAGCTCGGTCTTCAAACTACTCGTTTTTCAAACAACGGCACAAGGGCATCATATAAGAATTCAGCACCATTGCTCTTTCGAAATAACTCGACATGATCTTCACGAAAAAGACGGAAGGAAGACGAACCTGCTCAACAAAGTAATCAAATAGAGGCTCGTATCTCCAGCCCTTCATATCCTTTCCTAAGAATGACCCAACCTTCTTCCACTTTGCCTTATCTTTTCCAGTCGGGTCTTTGTAGAGCGTCTTGAGCAAGTCCTCCAAGATAATGAAGTTTCTGTCCTTCTCAACATCGTGAATCTTGAGGTAGGTGAAATCAGGGTGGACGCAGATTGCCAAGTTGGAGGGCAAGGTCCAAGGCGTGGTTGTCCAGGCGAGAAGAGATGTCGAAGGATCATCGATCAAGGGGAAAGCGACAGTGACTGTGTGTGGATTTGATAGGAAAGATTGTGATCAGGAAATCTACTTGAAATATATAGAGAAGAGAAGTGACTGAGATTTTCGAGATGGTTTCTTACCAGCAGGGTCATTGACGTCCTTGTAGGAGGATCCAGCCTCGAAGTTCGAGAGAGGGGTTCGGAGACCAGTAGAGTACGGCATGACTCTTAATCCTCGGTATACAAGGTCTTTGTTAAAGAGCTGGCCAAAAACCCACCAACTGATCGAGTTTCGAGGCGAGAAAGCAACAAGATTGGTACACAGAATTATTGACTAAAAAGAAAAGCTTAGAAAGATCACTTACACAGATTCCATGAAAGTGGGATCAAGGGTCTTGTAACCCTTCTCAAAGTCAATCCATCGACCCATCCTCTCCACCGTCGACTTCCACTCTCCAGAATATCTCATAACCTGATGTACACAGTTGTATAATCGCCCATTCGTGAAACATTTCATTTCCACCGTCCACCGAAAGTGTCAAACGCATGAACCAAATCGTTGCAATCCCATCATGAAACTCGTCAGCCTTTTGGATTGGAAGTGGACGGGTTCCAAGAACGAAATAGATCAAACAACGTGATATGGAAGAGACGAACGATAGATCGGCACTCGTTGTTATAAGCCTCGATTCCCATCTTCATCACATCCTCCTTTCCGGTGATACCAAGCTTCTTGTCAATCTCATGTTCAACGGGAAGCCCATGGGTATCCCATCCGAATCGTCGCTCGACATGATGCCCGGTAGTATGAGCGTGTCGGGTAATGATGTCCTGTCAAGTTGTGAGAAGGTAAACAGTGTTGATTTCAGCATCACGGTATAACATCAGCTGAGAGAGCTCTTGATCTGGGTGAAAGACCACGAAGTCTGCGAGGACCGGCTTCTACCCTCGCTCTCTATTCGTCTTCTCTTGCTAGCTATTTTCCAGCCGACACGCATTCTAGGTGACGCCCGACCTCATCATCGAGCAACGCTTTGCTCCATGAAATTTGAGATTCGGTCCAATTGAAACTCAAGTAACTAACCTTGACGGTACCAGCGAGCAAGTGGCCGTGGTGGGGTTTACCGGTAGCAAACGGTGGCCCATCAAAAAAGGTGAACCTAGGCTTGCCCTCAGATTGCTTGAGCGATGTTTGGAAAGCATCGATGTCTCTCCAGAATTGGAGGACGGTCTCTTCCTCTTTAGGGAAGTTGAAAGGTCCCGCTATGTGTTCAACCCAGGTTGACAAAAGGGTACGGTCGACAGAAAGGGGGAATGATTCGAGATGTAATCCGGTCGGACGGACAGATAAGTCATTCATTTCCGCATAGTACAAAAGAGAAAAAAATCCCAGAGAAAAAAGAAGGATAAAGAAGATGAGCCTCGAAAGGTAGATAAACCAGCTACCATATTAGAATCTGGCCAAGATGTTCCAGTCAGAATAATCAAGTGCTCGACACGTACCGTTTGGGGGTGGGAACGACATGATGATTGTATTACGTCCTCTTGAAAGAAAGAGAGAAGAAAAAAAAGACTCCTAGTCCACCCATCATTCCTTCCGTTCAGCAGAGACGACTTTGAGTCAGGGCGATATTCCAATGGGATCACGTGATTTGACTAAAGCCGTAACCTGCACCTTGTAATTGTCTGGTCACATTACATTTGTCGTAACACTGCGACGCGTCGCGTCGCGTATAGATTCATTTATCTTGTTTCTTTGAAAAGTTCATTGATCTCCTCTGAAAGCGTCAGCATCAATCATCATGTCCTCGTCGAAGTATTTGGCTGTTCTTCCTCAAGGTAAAGAGCTATATCTACGTTTTTTCCATATGTTTAGATGATGGGGTTTAATTGAAATGCATCTCGAATCAACCAAGGGGTCATTCAATCTGGTGCCGTCAGGGATGCAATTCCCTCCAACCAGTTTTGGCGACTTCCAAATCCAAGAACTGGCCTCCCTTCGCTCTATATGCCTTATCGACGAGAGTCCGATGGGAAACAGGGAGTTCTTGAATTGCAGAAGATCAGTCCAGACAAGGAGAGAAGCTGGTTTGTGGAAGAAGAAGTTCTCCAAGGTTAGCACATCCGTCATCTCCTATCTTGCCTTGTCAGACATGTTTCCTTGTCATAACTGACTCACTTTCATTGTTAATCATGATTTGCTCTTGCGCACATATACTTCTTTGTCTCAAAGATGGAAATCTCCTCTTGTTCACTCCAATTGATCCAGTATTTCTTTTGTTGCCAGCTCTAGAAGCTGTAAGTTTATCTTCATCTGCTCTGGATATGACCTCTGAACTACCGATCTCTGATCGTTGTCCTGTCGTATTTCTATATTTTCTTGATGTGAACGTTGGGAAGTGAAATAGACTACTACATCACCTCCTCGGTTTCTCCTTCCTGATCAACTCTTCAGTACTGCCTCGACACATCCTTCTTTCCTCCTCGCTCCTCCATTTTCTTCTTCATCTGCTGATCCCAAAGGGAAGCGAAAACAAGCAGACAGAGAGGAAGAGAGTGATGAGGCTAAGAAGGTTGAATGTGAAGACGTAATCCGGCTCGGGGAACTAGACGGTGTTGAGGATCATTTGTCTAGAATCTGCGACGTTTTGGGTAAATTCATACCCCGCTCTTATCCTCTCGCTTTCCTTCCTCTTCTTACAGAATGCTGATCGTTTCGTGTCCTCTCAACCAGAATTGGAGCCATCCAAGATGAAAGCCTTTAGATTATCAACTCCAAAGCTTCAGGTGTACCTATCTCAAAAAGTTAATAGACTTTCAGTAAAAGAGACGTTTGATCGGTTTCCTGCTCTCAAAAGAGGTCTGGCAAGAGATGGTCTAGGAGAATTAACCGAAGAAGGACAAGATGTCTCACAGAAAGAGGAGAAAGACCAACTGGAGCTCGCTAGACAAGGTTTGTTATCATTAATGGGTCATTTTCTGCACTGCTGTCATCTTCTATCTTTTATATGGCGCACTGAAAACTTGGTATGCATTATCTTGGTTTCATCTTCTTTCTTTCTCATATCGAGCAGAAGCGCGTCATCTTCAAGCACTTCAACTTCTCCGGTCATATCTCTCTTCACAAACCTATGCATCCATGCTCAAACTCTTCCCTACTCCTCACCTCACAACCTACCTATCCAATCTATCTTCTCATCCCTCTGTCAATCCTCAATCGACAACTGAAGACCTCGAATCTCTATTTCTCGACAAAGCCAATGAGACCGAAAAGGCTCAAGCGGAAAAGAAGAGAGCGGCAGGGCCGATTAGTCAAGGAGTGAGCAAGCTGAAGAAAGTAGATACTAGAGGGATGAATAAAATCAGTAGTTTCTTTGGTAAGAAGGCGAGTGTTGTTGAAGGTGCCGAGAAGGATAGGCAGGAAGACTTGGAAACCAAAAAGCCAACGGAAGGAAGAAAGGTTGTCAATATAGCGAATAAAAAATAAGTGTGTATACATGTGTGATTGTGACTAGTCTATCTTATTTATCAGGCGAATGAACAATGGACCAGGTGTTCTATGTCGCCAAGACTGATATTCAAAAGAAACATGAATCGATTCAGAAAAATAGATAAGAGCCACTCCGTCTCCATTACACCCGCCTGTAAAGTGGTCCCTTCCTCCACTGATCAACTCTAGCCGCCAAACCCATCTTCCAGCCAGCGAGACCTCCTCCGCCAAGTACGACAAGCGCGCAAGCTACCCATCCAAGCGTGCTAAAGCCTTGAGATATCGGAGGAGTCGGGATAGATTCCGAAATAAGAGGTTCGTCAGAGGAAGAAGAGGAGTCCTGTGAGTTTATTTTCGTTTTTATTGCATTTTCGTTGTTGTTGCCGAGATGTGACACGAATAGTCGGAAAAAGATGGGGAGGCGAGTGATGGGAGAGAAAGAAACCAAGGAACGAGAAAAAGATTTAGTACGAACCGACCTTTTTCTTCTCAATTTTGAAGATGGAGACTTTAAAGCTCCTCTCGAAGAGGTACCTCTTTGCCGGTCTCCTCGTCAACGATTTTCTCAATCTCAATCTGTTTTTATTTTATTTTTTAAATCACATGAAAAGAGTCAGGATGACGTTCAAATAGATCTAGACAATAACAAGGATAACAAACCTCTCCAGAGTCGGCAATGATGACAGCCTCGACAGGTTTATCTCCTCGACCCTTGGGCACAGCCTCGATAGCCTTGACAACGTCCATACCTTCGATAACCTTTCCAAAGACGACATGTCTTCCGTCCAGCCAGCTCTGCACGAAAAATGTGACATGAACGTGTAAGTAGATGTAAAAAAGAGTCAGTGTTCAGGGACAAGGAACGCCTGGACGAACAGTTACGACAGTGCAGATGAAGAACTGAGATCCGTTCTGTAGAAAGGAGGTTATTCAAAGTAGATTTGACATAAAAAGTTAGTAAAGATACTGAGAGTCAAGAATGAATGAACGACTTACAGTATCTCGTCCAGCATTGGCCATGGAGAGTGTTCCAGGTCCGGTGTGCTTGAGCTCTGCAGATGGAGGCCGTCAAGGTGTTAAAACGAGGGGCTTTAAAACAATTGTGATATGGAGAGGGACAAGTAAACCTACTGAAGTTCTCATCAGCAAACTTGTTGCCATAAATAGACTTTCCACCGGTTCCATCACCGTTAGTGAAGTCACCTCCCTGGATCTATTCATTTGAAAACCAGATTACCAAGTATAAATCGTCACTAACTCAAGTAGGGTCTAGATAAGAAATTTGATGAGAACAATTTACCATGAAGTTGTTGATCACTCGGTGGAAACTAGAACCCTTGTATCCGAAGCCTTTCTCTCCAGTGGCTAAGGCTCGGAAGTTTTCCTGTACATGTCCGAGTCGATGATTATAGAATTAATAAAAAGTCAATAAATATGAAACGATTGTGGTTATAGGACGAATAGTATGAGAATAGATACGCACGGCAGTCTTGGGAACAGTAGCTCCGTAAAGTCCCATAGTAATTCTTCCCATAGGCTTTCCTCCATGCTCAATGTCAAAGAAGACCTGTGAAATGATGATTTATTCGTAAGCAAAGAAGAAACTAAGCACTCCGCCTTATATCTGTAAGATGAGAAACGAGATGAGACGGAGGAAACATGATACAAAACGCACCTTGTGAGTGATCTTGGGTCCTTTGACAGCCTCAGCAGTAGAGGAAAAGAGCCAGATGGAAGAAAAGACGAGTCCGATCAGGAGAATGGAGATTTGCTTGAAAGAAAGCATTGTGATGGTTAGAGATGAAAGAAGGAAAAAGGGAAAAAGAAGAGAACAAGAAAGAGTTAGAAAAAAGAGGGAATAACCCTAACACATGTAAATCTTGAAGATAATCTTTTCTAATTGAATACCAGTGCTTCGAATAGAAGAAATGATGATATTGATACCATAACAGGCAGCAAAAGACTTTAAGAAATAGAATAAAAGCCGAAGGTTGGATAAGATGAAGATAAAAGACAGAAAGAGAGAGAGAGAAAGAGAGAGACGCACATCAATGCTACAAAGATTATTTCATAGATATTGTATTCAGGATGGACAAGAAAGGAACGTTGGAAAGAAGGAGAATGTTACACGCCTTATTTGGATGAACTCTGATCCATCTGTTCTTTCCATCTCTCCTTCCTCTTGCTCTACATCTCTCCTCATTTACGTCGATCATGGCAGACTTTTCAACAGCTCTTTCGACTTGGCGAGGTATTTGTTCTTTTTGTTCTTCCTTGACATTTCATGTGTGTATATGCCATTCCGATAAAAGTTATTTTGCTGATCATCTTGTTTATGGTGGCTCATTTCGGCTCATACATACATATATACATACAAAGATATCAACCTTACCGATTTGCAGAAATCTCTGGACACAACTGCCCTGGAACTGGTTGAGAACCAGAAGGAGAATGTAGTAGGCAGGAAAAAGCTGGCTGAACAGACTAGAGGTGAATACTTAACCGTTTAACTTGTTTCTCCATCTTGTCCCGATCTTGTTGATCGTTCTGCTGCGTCTAACTACTGTATCCATATTCATACCACTGAACTTGTATTCTACCCTTGCGTGACTTTGTTGGCTTGTATATCAGAGTTTAAAAAGATTCCGACGGATTCAGAAAAACTGGAATCCATCAAGTCTCTGTTGAAAGCTTACCAGTCCGAGATCGATCAGCTCACTAGGCGGTCAAAGGTAGCGGAGAACGCCTTTTTGAATGCTTATAAGTTACTGGCTGAGGCACCGGATCCGTATCCTCTGCTCGATGCGGCCGTCGTACGTAACAAGTCTGGTCCTTTGTTGTCTTGTGGTTGATGACTGGTAACTGACGATGCGCATTATCTCTTGGAATCTGGGTTGAGAGGGGCTTTAATTTGTAGGATCAAACCGTTAAGGTTGCAGAAGCTCAAGTCTTGGAGAGCGAACTTGGCAGACTGAGAGAAGAGAACCAAGAGTTGAGGAAGCAGGTAGGAGAGATTGCCGGGGTCGAGGAGAAAAGGAAGAAGGCTGAGAACAAAGTAGACGCTTTGGAGGTTAAGGTCCGTCCATCTCCTTATTTGAGTAACCAATCATTTGAAGTTTATCCTCATCAATCTTCTGTTTCATTGTTGATATTTCATGCATCTCTCCTTTTGCTTTGGATGTTGATCCACGTAGATGGAAGAGCTAATTCAGGAACGGGTGACTCAGAAGGAGAATGAACTGAATGCCACGTACGACGAACGTATGAGAAACTACGAAGAACGGTTCGTTCTGTGTCCTTTCTCGCCATCCTCTGCCTTTTCTTCGTTCAAACACCAGAATGCAGCCCAAAAATTCAACAATATATTGACGATATCTCTTTTCGGCTTTGGTTCGAGTTCACAGAGAACAAGATTTGAACAACCAACTTCGGACGACCAAGTCTCAGCTAATGGACCTCCGCACAACCTCTGATTCGACTCAAGCCCGGCTAATCAAGGCGTCCCAACAACAAGATAATGAAGTCGTCGGTCGAATGAGCGAGCTTGACATGCTAATGGGTGATTTGGAGCGAGCTAACGGAAGGGTCGGCAGTGTGGAAAGACGGAACGTACGTCACGCTTTTCTTATAAAGATCGGATGGATGGCGCGTTCAACAACCCTCTTCTTGCATGCTGGTCTATCATGTGGTCATACAGGAAATTCTGAGGGCAGAGATAGAAAGTGTCAAGTCGGGTTCCCAATATGCCGAACGGTTCGTCATTTTTTTCGATCAATCTATACTTAATCAAGTATACTAAGTAATTGTTTATCTTCGCTCGATAAACATATGCCTCAAACAGAGTCAAACAGCTAGAATCCCAGGTATCTGAGCTTGAATCAGAATCTACTCGATTACTTCGAGCGCTGGATTTAGAAAAAGACTCCCGGAGCTCGTCTGAGAAAACTCTGCGCAAGAAAATTGAGGACCTCAATAAGGAGATCGGTTCGAAGGTACATTGCTTCCTCCCTCAAGGCTCCCCGTGTTATTAACTCGGATCGGCTATCGATGATACTGAGCCCTTTGTTTCACTTCCACTTTGATTTCATGACAGACTGCGGAGATTGAACATCTCAGGGAACGAGCCAAAGAATACACCGATTATGACGAGATCAAGCGAGAATTAGAGATTATGAAAGTGAGCCTCGTATATTGATAATCTCACCTTACTAAAACCACGTCTGCTAATCGCTTTCTCTCTCGAAAACTCTGTACTTAGTACGTCGAGTTTGGTGATGTTGACTTGGCCGAGGATGTCGAGGATTTCAATGAAATTCAACTACCGAATCCGAATCCTGCCAAGAACAACAAGTCTAAGAAGGAAGGAGAGTCGTTAGAAGAAATGCTAATCAAGAAGAACAGAAAAGTGTTGGACGAGCTGACCAGGCTTAGGGTAAGTACGCCAAGTTCCGCTGCAGCCTTAAGCTTATTCACATTTACATCTAATTTTTTTGGTTCTGCATCTGTTGCAAAAATAGGTGTTGCAAGAAGAGTCTTCAGGAGCAACTTCTGAGCTTGAGCAAATGCTTCAAACTGTCCAAGCTGATCTGGAGAGACAAAAGAAATTGAACGAGCGTTTGGAAAATGACCTGCTGCAGATCAACAAACCCAATGGAGGGGTCACTAAACCTTCCGCGTCGGATGGACAGAGCGGATCGAATGGAGCTGGATCGACAACTGGAGGAGCAAAGAGTGGAGGTTTGGAAGGATTAGAGATCGGAGCAAGTTCGGTCAGTTCCACCCTTCGTTAAGGTAGATCGGCGGCTCCTGTTATCAGTTTTACTGAACTCTTTTAAATACGCGTTTACCGGTCTTGCGCCAACATACAGGAAAAGAAGAGAGCCTCTCCCATTCCATTCCAACCCGGAAATTCGTCTGAAAACTCCATTCTTCCTATCGTCACATCTCAAAGAGACAGGTTCAGAGCGCGAAATGCCGAACTGGAAGAAGTTCGTTCTTCATATTCAACAGATCAGTTAGCAAGGAAGGCGGAAACCTGATCACATCTTGACTTTGGTTCTTTGGACGCAATTGTTCTAGGAGCTTCGCAGACAGTTCGAGTCTATCTCTGAGCTCCGAACCGAGATCAAATCTCTTCAAGCGGATAACCTCAAATTATACGAGAAAGTCCGATATATGGGTTCGTATCGAGAGGACAACTCTTCCTCTGTTGCCGGTCCGTCAAGCTACTATCCAGGCAATTCGTCCAGCGGCTTTGGGGTCAGTAGCGGCGGAGGACTGGGAAATCTAGGTATCTCGGGTCTGACAGGAGGGAGGGGAGATGAGATTGGAAAGTACAAAGACAAGTACGAGGATTCGATCAACCCGTTCGAAAGTTTCAAAAGCAGAGTATGTCATTCTTTTCGGTTCATCCGTACCCGATCCTCATAGATGGTCATTCTTGGTTATCATGACGACTCACATCATGAATTTTGTAACTCAAAATTTGGATCTTGGGTGTTGATAGGAAGCGCAAAGAGCGATTCAGGCACTCAACCCGATAGAACGTGCGGTTTTTGCACTCTGTAGGGGAATCATTGGAAACCGACGCGCACGGTCGATCTTTGTCGTACGTCTTCTTTATCCTGCCGTTTCTCTTGGCATCGCCTGAACTTTATCATCTATCGGCTGACGACCTGCTCTTTGGGTTCTGATGTGCTGATAAACGGAACGATATAGTTGTATGCGGCTTCTCTACACTTGCTGGTGATTCTTAGCTTATGGGGTTCGTTGGCAAGTGGCGGTGGAGTGGGTATCAGTGATCCCGTTCAGATGCCGCCTTTGAGAAGACGATGAGCGAGAGATCGTTCTTGACTTCTTTCATGATCATCTTCTTAATCATGAGTTTTCTTATGTCCTTTCTAGTTGGCTTTCAGTTAATTTTGTAAATGAGTTAGATCCTTCTTTTCTCATCATCTCACGAACATAAAGAAGAATAACGCTTTGTCGGTCACGTTTCTCTATCTTATCCTCTCCCATCGTACATCTTTCCTTTCATCTGCGGTTGCTCTTCATTGTACAAAGATTGAACGAGATATGAATAGTGCACCCTTTTTGCAAACGTCATAATGTTACTTGGGTTTATATATCACTTTAGCTTTCCTCTCAATCAGAGCATCTTCCGTCTAATCCAAAACTCATTCTTGGCAAAACTTCCTTCAATCGGTCTCCAAGGGGGGCCTTGCACTATTTCGAATGTGTTCTGCTCAGGGTCTGACTTTTTGCCGTCAGCCTCTTCAACTCCAGCCCCAGATCCGAAAATAACGAGTCTTCGACCTGCCTGCCTGACCATTTCTCTCTGTCTCGCTCTTTCTTCACCTGCTTTCTGAGCATCAATTTCGGAAACATCAGAATCTGTGGATGAAGGAGTTTGTCGGATAGAATCAAAAACCTCAGACTCGATTATTTCTGTAGAGACAGGTGTAGCCGATCGGTCGAGGTGGGTCAACCATGCTTGAACGATTGTACGGTCGATCGGTTTCGTAGGCTTGTTCGATCGACAACGAGCTGAACAGTATTTTTGGGGTGTATTGGCAGATGGCTGAGATTTAGATCGAGGCGCTACCGAGCGTATATGAGTAGAAAGAATGAAAATGAATAAATTGTTCCATGCTTGAGAGTAAGGCAAGGAAGAGCAAGAAGAAAGTAATACTTACTGATGACTCTGGCGCAAGATCGACAGAATATGTTCGTCAAAGTCGACAAGGGAGGAGGAGCAGATGCCGATTTCTTTGGCCGTGAATGAGTCATTCTAATCAGTTGGTAAGATGTACGATTATATTGAAAAGGTGGAAAAAGGAAAAAAACTTGAAGTCGGTTCATTTATCATTCGACGAGGGCGTTCAAGGAAGAAGAAGAAGAAAAGGCAAATGGAAAAAGAGTATGACGAGCAGATCGAACTGATGACCCGCTCGAATTCTCCCCACGTCTGGCCTGGACCTTCTTTCATTTATCCTCGACCTTCTCGTTCGACAAGTTCACCTTTCATTTTGATCTTCATTCTTTTCCCTCTGGGACCTGTTAACTTCAGTCTGAGGAACACACAAGCAAGCAAGCGAACGGAACGAAACCAACAGATCCAAAAGAAATCAGAACACTTTCATTTCGACAGATTCCTTTCGAACCTTCCGCCCTTCAGTTTTCTACTCCTATTCTATAGGATTCCCTTCCATTGATGAACGGTGGATCATCCTCTCAAGGATCTCTGTCGACAGCTACAACAAAGACGATGACCTCTCAACCCCCTGCCGCATCCAGGATGGGTACTGTCCAACCACCTTATTCAAGACGGACGCCAAAACGAAAGGCGAAGCTAGAGGCTTCGGTCACCGAACCTATCGTTGTCTCTGCGCTAGACTTCCGAGTACCAAGCTTTAACCAAAATATGGCCTGTAACACGGGGTCCGGTCCAGCTATCTCTCCGCTGCCCTCATCTCCTCACTCTAATCAGCCATCCAAGGATAAAACCGCGAGTACCAAGACCAACCAAGCGACGGCTGCTTCGTCCTTCCCGTCCCCTCCGGCTGATTCGTCTTTCGCTCATTTCTCAAAGAACCCAGCTGTGATCCAGGCTGAAGCCCCAAAAGCGCCTGCGTTGGATATGAGTACTGTCAAGACGACAGCCCCTCGGAATCCTCAACCTAGAACAGAGCCTAGAGCGTTCGGTCTCCAAGAAGCTCCGACGTTTTACCCAACGTGGGATGAATTCAAGGATCCCATGGCCTACGTAGCAAAAATTATCAGTGAATATGGGGCGGAGAAGTATGGGATTGCAAAAATCGTACCGCCGAATGGTTGGCAGCCTCCATTTGTACTGGATACAGAGGTTAGTGATCTTTTTGTTTCCTTGCTTGGGTTGCATTGGCCAGTCTCTGGTTGTCATCGGAGCTAATTCTAACCGGTTGGCTTTGTCTTTTCTTCATATAGAAATTCCGGTAAGTTGCTCTTTCTATATATCACATTGGGTATATTCATTTGTTAATCTCGTATGTTGTACTATATGGGATTCTCCTACGAATGGACTTGAAGCTTCAAGACCCGTCTAATGAGACTTAACTCGATCGAGGCTAAGAGTAGAGCCAAAATCAACTTCTTTGAACAACTGTATGCATAAAACCCTCGTTTTCCCAACGTCTCTGGTGCTATACAGATAAACTAACATCAAATGCTGGCCTCGAATGGTCGCTTGAAACAAATTCATCGTCAGAGTGATGTTTCACCAGCAACAGGGAAACCCCCGGCTTACGGTTCCCGTTGTGAATCACAAAGACGTTGATCTGTGGCTTCTTCGGAAGGAAGTCAATCGATTAGGGGGCTATGAACAGGTACGTGTTCGTTTCGCCTTATTGTGAATAAATCGTCACTCATCAATCTCATCTACCTCTTTTAATGTAAACTCGTGTCATACTGAAAAGGTTACCAAAAACAAAAATTGGGCTGAGATCGCTCATACTATGGGTACTTCACAACCTTTCGCTCACTCCATCCGAAATGTCTATACTCGGGTAATTCTCCCATTCGAGCAATACGTTGCTCGAGCCAAAACAGCTCGATCGCCTCCCAAACCGACTGTCGTTGCTCCTATTCCATCAAATTCAACATCAAGCATCACCCCAACATCGAATATGGTCGCTGGGACGCCCTCCGGCAAAGCTGGAAACGATGATCGATTACCGCCTACGCCAATAAGCACTGGAGGAAGACCTGTAAGAGGCGCGGCCCAGAAAAAGATGTTCTCGTACGATGAGGATGGGGACAGTAGTTTATCGGAGCCAGATTCAGATACGGATGCTGACCTGAGTAGACCGGTCTCGGCTCCCCCTTTATGTATGTCCTCCATCAGACGCGGAGCTTGGTCATGAGAACTTTGGTAGAAAGAGGGAGGCTTCTTTAAACTAACATAGGATCTTTGTTTTCAACGTTATGATCTCTAGCCAAATCATCATCATCATTCAAGAAGGAAATTCCCATCATAAAGGGAGAGGTAAGTGTCGCGAAGTGCTTCTTTTCAAAAGGCTCGATAGAAATGATGTTGATAGACACTATCGATACAATTAATTTCTCAAACAGCAATGTGAAGTCTGCTGTAGCGGAGCTCACGGGACGAAAATTCTCTTATGCGACGGATGCGATCGAGGTTTGCGGTTTACTTCGATTGGTCGTGCTTCTTTTTCGTGCCAAAAGATCATAGCTGACATATCTATATCGTAATGTGAACCCAGGTTATCATATCTATTGCTTAGACCCTCCGCTATCTGCTGTCCCTAAGAACGAGTCATGGTTCTGTTCAGTTTGCTTAATGAATGCTGGAGCAGAGTTTGGATTTGACGAGGTCCGTCAATCTCTTGCTCCTTTTAATCTTTCTTCGAACCTGGATGTCGGTCGCTCTCAACTTGACATGTTTAATGCTTGTATTATCACAGGGAGAGGAACATACCCTATCGAGTTTTCAAGCTAGGGATACCGCTTTTCGAAATCACTGGTGGGCGACCCATCCTCCTAAGAAAAAGACTCAACCGCCAGTTCCTCTCAACTTTTCCGGCGGCAAACCTGTTATTGACGATAAAAGCGGAAACCAGCCTAATGGAGAGACGCAAAAGCTGGGGGGAGTAGATGTATCAGAGCATGATGTCGAGATGGAATTTTGGCGACTAGTAGAGAGTCAGACGGAGACGGTTGAGGTCGAATATGGAGCAGATGTGCATGTGATGATGCATGGAAGGTACGATATTTTCCCTCTCTTTGCGTACAAACTTACACTCTTGGTTTGGTTTTGATGTGATATCTTGGTACATTTATTTCTATACATTCACGTTATGTAACATCAGTGGCGCTCCAACGACCGAGACACATCCCTTAGAGCCGTACTCTGTAGACCAGTGGAACCTCAATGTGATGCCAATCGTACCAGATTCGGTTCTTCGATGTAAGTCTTGAAAATTTTGATAGCGGAAGGTCTTCCAAATTGATTCACTTTCGATCTACACGTGTAGATATCAAAACCAACATCTCGGGCATGACGGTGCCCTGGATCTATGTCGGGTTCGCCTTCAGTGCTTTCTGTTGGCATAACGAAGATCACCACACTTCCAGTGTTAACTACAGTGAGTGATTTCATATGATCTTGTGGTATATTCGTAGGTTTCCTGATTATTGTTCGGTTTAACTCGTTCCAGTGCATTGGGGTGAAACCAAGACGTGGTATGGTGTTCCCGGAGATTATAGCTCTGCGTTTGAGGAGGCGATGAAATCCGAAGCACCAGACCTATTCGAACAGCAGCCTTCCTTACTTTTCCAACTGATAACACTGATGAGTCCTGGTCGAATCATGAAAGCGGGCGTCCCTGTATACGCATGTGATCAGAGACCAAATGAGTTTGTAGTCACATTCCCGAGGGCATACCATGCTGGCTTTAATCACGGGGTGAGTTATGTGTTCTTTTCATCATTTTTCGTAGAACGCGGGCTGACTCGATCGCTTACCTCCTTCTAGCTCAACTACAATGAGGTAAACAATCAAATACCAGAAAAACCAGAATTTAGCGAGCCGATGCTGATTTTTGAGAATTCTTTTACTACAGGCGGTCAACTTTGCTCATCCTGAATGGCTAGAACATGGTTTAGGCTGTGTCCAAAATTGTTAGTCACAGATGCTGTCGGTGTTTCCACTGTATCAATATTTATACAGATTTTTTGTCAATTTTTAGACAAGAAATACAACAAACCACCTGTCTTTTCACACGATGAACTTTTGGTTTCGATTGAAACTCACTCCAAGTCTATCAAGACGGCGATATGGTTCGTGGATATCTTTGAATAGACTTCTTCCATAGACTGACACGCTTCAACCTTCCATTTATCAGGCTCAAACCACATATTGAAGAGATGGTTACCCGAGAACTCAAGGCTCGAGCGGTTGCCCGTATTCAACTCTCAACTCTCTCAGCTTGCGAAGAAGAGATACAACCAGAGGATTTACCCGAGGAAGAATATCAGTGCTCTTCTTGCAAGGCTTATTGCTACTTGGCTCAAATCAGATGTTCTTGCATGAAGGAAATTGCTTGTCTAGACCATGCGTCAGAACTCTGTGGATGCACTCTGGACAAGAAGTCATTGCGGCTGAGATTTACGGATGATGCGTTGCTGGACATGCAGAAGCAAGTTTCAGATCGGGCAGCTATTCCCGAAGGTATGGCTTGTCTTTCTCCAATACCTATCGTGTGTCTGTTCAGTTCACGTATCAAACGCTAATCGGGACTTGTGGTTTGATCTACTGTCGCACTACTTTCCAAAGTGTGGAAGGCTAAGCTGGTCAACGCAGTCTTCGAATCAAAGCGACCGTCTCTTCGTCAACTTCGGGCATTGGTAGCTGAGGGCAAGCAAATCAGCCACATTCTTCCTGACTTGGCTCCTCTGGAGGTGTTTGTAGAGCGAGCAAACGAGATGGTTCTTGAAGCCTCCTCCTTTACAGTTCGTAAGCTGCAAAGCCGAAAACCTTCCAGAAAGAGCCGGTCTGTTGGTGCTGGTGCCGAAGAAGACCCAACGGCCGGAGAGGATTTCATGTCAAAACCTGGTATCGACGCTGTCGTTGATCTTTTGTCTCAAGTTGAGACATTCGGGTTCGAAGCGCCTGAAATCACGGCCTTGGAGAATTTCCTAGCTACTGCACTCGAATTTCAGTATCGGGCATCAAATTCCTTGTCGATCCCGGACGAGCAGCAATCGATAACTGATTGCGAGGTTCTGTTCAACTCTGGGCTTGCACTCGGTCTCAATTTACCGGAACTTCAGGCCTATTCTCGTTTGGTCCATCGACTTCGTTGGGTTAGAGATCTGGAAGAAGTTGATGAAACTATGTTGGAGATGAAGGATATTGACGCTTTTATAGAAAGAGCTCAAGCATACCAGGTTCAATCGGATCATCCATTCGTGCTCGACTTGCAGGCGAAGAAGGTGTCCTCTCACTCTTGGGCAGGAGATGCGGATCAAATCTTTGGATCAAATTCAGCCAACATGACTGATCTAGAAGCGTTACTAGCGAGAAGCCGCTCGGTTGCGGTGGATGCAGATCGATTACATCGCCTTCAGCTGTTAAGATCCAGAGTAATAGAGGCTGAGCGTAATGTCCGCTCAATGTTAGACTCTTTGGCCTCCTCTAGCGATCGGGTCTCTGTTACTCGGGATGCTCAACGGCTTATAAATCGGTTCGAAGCTAAAGGGAAGAGCCCTATCCCAGTTTCCGGGATGGAGGAACTCAAACATGAAGTCTCCGCTTACGGCCGGTTCTTTGACGAGCTTAATGCTATCATAAAACCTGAAACAAGCGACAAGTCTCTTGCGGATCAGCTTCGGGCACTTGAAGTCAAAGTCACTACTCAGACAGATCCAGCAGACGATCTCCCTTTCAACCGGCCTACTCCTTCTGTTTCCTCGACAACGAACACTCCTGAAGATGCTAACTTGTTTGCCCCTTTCGCGTGTGTTTGCCGGTTGCCAGAGGGCCCAGACATGATCATTTGCACGCGCTGTACTGTTGCATATCACAGCGCTTGTATCGGGTCAATCCAAGCTGAACCAGCCGAACAACCTTACTTGTGCTTCGTCTGCGAGCCATCCAAAGTTGATCTGAATAGACCTGCGAGACCGACTCTGGCAGATTTGATCAAACTTGTTCGACCAGAGCTTCATACTTTCCGACATCCTCTCCCAGAAGTTGAGATGCTTACTACGATCATCGATAAGATAACACGCTTCGCCGATTTTCTCACAAACAAACTTCGATCGATCAGCCCTCGAACAACCAGCAATGCTGAAGAAGCTCTTCTTCTACGTCATTTCCTTAGAAAAGTTGAGGGAATATGGGTAGATATCCAAACTTCTCATACTGGTGATGCACCGACCAGCCTACGACCGGCTATTATTGCGACTCTTACCGCTTTAGAGAAAAACGAGCCGGCTGCCGTTGCTAATATGGCTTCGGTTCCGGTTCCGGTTGTTCCTCAAGAGAAGAAACGGGTCCGAAACAGAAAGCCGAAGTGGGAAATTATACAAGAGACTCCTCCTCATGATCAAGGCTGCATTTGTAGGCTGCCAAGAGAAGAGACGCTCGTCACTTGTTCGAATGCTAGGTGTAAGTCAAACGAATCACTCGCTCAATGCTTATGTTTATTAACTAATACTAATATTATCCCTCTAGGTGCTCGAGGTTATCATCCATCTTGCGTTCACATCAAGCCAGCCGATTTCCCTTTGCCGAAGTTCAAATGCCCGTTGTGCTGTATTCAAACTGGAACGCGTTATAGATACGCTATTTGTCTTCTACAGATGAAAGGTATGATCACTGTCTCACGCAAATGTTTTCCGTGCACATATTTGCTGATCAATCTTGATTAACTTTGGCCGTGTTTGTTGCAGAGCACGAGGGCACTCGTCAGTTCGTGAATGTCAAAGCGACGCTCAACGCACTAGATACCCTTACTTTCCTCGATTTGGAAATACTCGAAGGCCGACCGTATATTTTTTATACTGCGAAAACGTTTCATCCTGGATTCAAATCTGAGATCGAAGAAGGAACGGAACCTCCGCCGGTCAAACGAAAAAAGTCAATGGTCGAGAGCTTGGAGTCTGGCACTAACTCTCCGGTTGGAGAGACTCCTCCTACGCGATCTGTTCCTAAACCACCATTATCTCAGATAGTGCCGCCACCACCGTTGTCATCCTCATCGTCATCTACTATAATCGCTCCTTCCTATGTACCACCGCCGTTTTCGCCTTCCTGCTTTCAGCCTCCTCCTCTGCCTCCGCCACCCTCTTGCCCTCCTAGTTACTACCCGTCCCATCCGTTCTCCAATCAGTCGTACTTAACGTACCAAGCGCTTCCACCCCCTTCGTCGGTGCCGCCGAGGTTCTACTCGAGTCATTCTCAGTACTACCCCCTACCTGCTCCACTTTCAACATCTTCCTCTTCTCATTTGAGTCATTTGCTGAATCCAATCCAAGAGCCTTTGCCCTCATCTTCGGTCTTACTCCCACCCACACCCGCACATGCATCTTTAGTGACGCCTTCGATTGATTCGATGCCTATACCGGTGAATCTACCCGTTCGTTCAGAGCCCTCTCCAATCGGGTATGAGTCTACGGGACTTTCCATGCAGAACAATCCATCCGGTTACCGTGAACCGGATCCTTTGCCATCGATGAAGAAAGCGGAGACGGGGGTGACGACAGCTGGGTCGATGTTGACGACACCGACGGTGCCAGATGCGGTGATGAAAACGCCAGACGTGGAAGCGATATCAGCGCCGGACAAGGTAGCACGCCCGTCAGTATCGCCAGCAACGGGGACGAGGACATCAGCATCGCCTGATAATCCAGTGAAGTCCTTGAGTGAAATCAGTCGGAATGGTCCTTCTCTAGCCCAGTAATTTGTGTAGTCCAAAGCTGTGAGAGGGAGGGCGGATGCGTCGAGTACTTTGGAACTATTGGTGGACACGCGCATACTTTATCATTTCCGTTTCGTCGTCTTCAACATTTATTAATCCTCTTCTTCTTATCTGGATTTTGTCTTTGATTTGATTTTCTTCTTGAACGTCTTTTTGCTTTATCTTCCGTCTCTATACACTCTTCTTCCCTTCTTTATCTTGTATTTTGCCTCTTCGATGCCTTTGCCTTGTTTTCGTCTTGACTTCCTTGCTCGACGAATCGTTTTCTTTCTGGATGCGTTTTTAACATAATTCTGAGGAATGTTCAAGCAAAAATATGTACAACACCTGTGTCTTCTTTTTCCTTTCTTCTTTCTCTCTCTCTTTTGCTCCCTTCCGGCTAATGGGTGATTTGTTCGATGT
Organism: Phaffia tasmanica; assembly: GCA_014825565.1. Lineage (NCBI taxonomy): Eukaryota > Fungi > Basidiomycota > Tremellomycetes > Cystofilobasidiales > Mrakiaceae > Phaffia > Phaffia tasmanica. The sequence goes on along the minus strand of MVAI01000126.1, from coordinate 8,055 downwards.
AATCAGGGGGGTTTAAACGAGAGGATGGTGTACGGGTGTACAAACACGAGAAAAAAAACACACAACGAGGGATACAGTATATGAATATTTATATGGCTTTGGCTGCTATAGAGCAACGTCGGTTGATGGTGGTCGATACATGGCCTTTTTGGACTTAAGTTTTCTCAGACCACAAACCACCAGGAATCCAAGGGTCATGGGTTGTTTGCGCAAACCTCAGTCTCAGCGTTAGCCTCAGCGGCGGCACTGTCAAACTCTGGTATTCTTCCCTCCCAATTCTCCTCCTGATGAAGGGCTAGGTGCAACACGTTGCGCGACGCGTTAATATCTCCGTTCCACCAAGTCTGAGAGCAAGCGTAGAAAGCAATGAGTAATTGACACACCATCTTGAGGCATACAACACATTTTACTTACTTGACAGACGCTTCGACACTCTTTCAGTACCCATGCTTTGCTCCTCCCCACGAACCCGCCATGGCACTTGGTTTACTCGACATAAGGCTCGATAATGATGCCTCTCTTTCCAGGGGTTTTTCGGATCACATGTCTCTCTCTATGACAGCATCAGGTTTCCGGAGCGATGCAAAGGGTTGACAACATGATTAGTCGGTTCTCTGTTGTCTTGATAGATAGAGAAAGGAATGAAGAGAGACTTACAATGTGTACATTTCGTACGATTGCGCTGCTAGACGCATGGCTTTGATATGTTCAGGTCTTGAATTAGCGGCTCTAGCATGTGCCCGGCTCTGTTGCCAAGGAACAATATCCGTGCGAAGAGGGCAGTTTGAGATGTTAGTTTCTATTCTATGTGCACAGATGGAATAATCTGATTCGGCCTCACCTCCCAGATACAGGTCGCCAAGTTGACGCCTGTGGTTATATCTGGTACTCCATACCAATACATCAACAACTTTTTGTACCCGTCCAGCACCCAAGATAAGTTTTCTGACAGACCTCTTGATTGTGCGAGGCATAACAAAGGATGTAGGAAGACCAACTTACGCCTCCCCCCTTTTTGGCTTCTTCATGTGCGAGTGAGTCTGCTGTATAGAGTGCTTCATCATTGATGATCGATCTGTTCCGTTTTGATCTGAATGCCACGCAGTACCTATCTTGCCCGTCAACGAGGTGAGTATATCTTTCGTTTGTTTCTAGAAAACAAAAGTCAAATCTGAACGGACGAACCATTCCCCTTCGATATCTTCATCGAGCTGAATATCTTCCCAGTTGAATGCATCTTTATAAGAAACCTCTGCGTATTTCCCACTCAACGGTCTGAATGCTCTCAAGGCTTCTTGTAGTTTGAACGATTGTTCGGAGAGTGGGATTTGTGGCACCGGAGGAATATATTTTTCTGGGTGACGGTGGATTTCATCGAAGAGATTGCTAGGAGAGGGAGGTATATGAAGGGACTGAGCATATCGATGCGAAATAGATGAGTTAGGTTGATGTGGTTGAGCGACGAGCATGGTCAACTATCCAATAGTTTGTGTTTAGTGGAGAAAGAAAACCTACGAAGAGGTTAGCTGTTCATCTCTTCGTTATTAATATATCAAGATCAGTAAACGGATATTTCGTGATTTGGAGTCATTCTTTGTCAACATGTTCCCGTTCCTTTTTGCCCTATGAATGCTAAGCAGAAGGATCAGTCAGAAGCGCAAGAAACGAGAGAGTTCTATCATGTTTTCCCAGTGAAGGCTGAAAGAGGACAGTACCAAAAGATGGTAATTCTGGCGTCATCTGGCGTATTTATGTTAGTGTAAGTGAGCTAGGGGTGTCACGTGTTGCGGTTATGTCACCTTAATCAACGTAGCTTAATATTCAACAATCAATCATCTACTCCTGAAATTCGTCTGGCTCGAGAAATTTCATCCAAATTCTTTTCGAAATCTCACCGTCATCAGTCGAGCAAGACCAGCGAACGATGACCGATATCACTCAGGATGACGAGCACGATCTGCTAGTTATACAACCATCACCATCACCATCATCGATTCCATTGACTGAAGACGTAGGCGACAGCAATGACATAGGAAACAATAACCGTCTTTCTAACGAGAGCCACCACCACGATCACTCTCACCACCATGATGTCACTTTGGATGATACTCGCCCTCGACGAGACCAAGACCAGGACCAGGATCAAGATCACCTCATTCATGCTTCTCTAGATATTCCAGCAGGGCCATACTCACTTTCTGACTTACCGCAAGAGCAAGAGTCGCATCTGACGCTACCTTCTCATTCGAATCATGGCCAAATTGAAGATGAGCCCAACTCGGACCATATTCAACATGTTCAGCTCATCTCTTCTTCTTCCTCATCCTCTTCCACTGCGCTGAGCCATCCATCCGGTCGACTCGAACACCACCACCATCAACTGTCTGAACCTTCATCATCTCAGAGCCCGCAAACTGGACCTCAATCTCAACAATCTTCCCAGCGATTGATTAATCCGTCTCGACAATTGCATCAGCCAAGGCAGAGCACAGGTTCAGACGTTTCGATACCAAAGAGGAAATATAAAGCTCGCTGCAAGTGGTCCGCGCAGGACAAGGAAACCCTTGTTCGAGAGCTCGTAAGACAGAAAGATATGGGTAATCAACTAGGTAGTGGGTTTTTACCCGAATCTTGGGTAGTTGTTGCGAATCTTTTGGCCGGGAGTGAAGACAAGAGCGGAGGGGACCCGAAGGGACCTGACGAGTGCAAGAGTGCGTTTTCTAGGGTACGCTTAATTTTAATTTTAACTTTGTATATAAGGTATCCTTTGCCGGGCTCGGCTATGTTGCACAATTGCTAACCCGAAGAGAACGTTCATGTTTTGCCGTCGTCCTTTTTTTTTCCTCCTCGTCGTATAGCTGAAAAGAGAATTTATAAGGGTTAAGCAGCTTAAGCGGTCGTTTGCACAATGGAACGACGAGGACCAACGTCCGGAGGCTGATCCGGCTACCATCAAAACTTTCTTGACGGTTTGTCCTTTATGGATTTTTGTACTTGCCTCGGTCGATTCATAAACAGATGTTGACTTTTTCTGTTCCAATCTTTTTTCTGTTCACTTCAGGCGCATCCGGCTGTATGTGATGCCTTTCCTCTTTTTCAAAAGCTGTTCAATACACCTCCTAAGCCATTTGTTTCAATCAGTATTCACCCTATATAACAGGCTGGCCATTCTTTAATTCGATGGAACACATCAACATGGGCATCACTACGTTGAACGCTTCCATTGCTAAACCATTGGCAACGAATCTTATGAGTTATTCGGGAGCAGAGGTGGATAAAGGGGAAGAATCTGACCAGGAGAGTGACACAAGCGATGTTTGTCCTCTATTCTCTACCTTACTTCGTAACCTGTGCTTGTTTCGATCGCATGTGATATTCACTAAGGATTGATGTATTCGTTCGGCAGATATCCTCATCCCGATCGACTGAGAGAAGAAAACGTACATCTTCCAACGCCGGACTTGACCTCACCGACCCGGCCGTCATCAGCACTAACGGCATTTCAAATGCCAACGGTAGGCAATTTACGGGAGGGCCTGCATCGTCAAAACGGAGAAACACAACGACTATAGGGGATGGAGCGGTTGAAAGTGTTGGAAAGGAGAGTTTATCGATCGTTCGGCATCGGGCTAGAGAACTCCTGGTTCGTCTTTCACTTTCGCTCCTCTCCTATCTCTTGCGTTTGTTTTCTTATGGAAAAGAAAAGTCGAAGTTGACCGTTTGGACAATGACAAAAAAAAATCTTTAGTGGAGAGACGTGAAAGAAGAAGGATGGTCATTGACCGAACAGGATATAGTCAATGTTCTCGGTCGATTTGACGTGTGTCTCCCCTTACTTCTCTACTCGTTTACAGACGTCTTGTTGTATTGTGGATCCCTAACTTGCCTAACTTGCTGCCTTTGGGTTATAAAGGAGAACGCGACATATGCGGAAACATATGCTGATATTCCTTACTTTACACTCCGACTTCTCTACCTTCAGTCTATCACTTTCCCTAAATTAATTTAATCTTGGGAGTCGGGTCATCTCGAGGCAGTTCTTCCTTCTCGTCCAAACTCTTCGCTGATAGCCGTCGTTCTTCCAAACGCGTGTATTTATTTATTTATCTTTCTGATCTCCTTTGATTCTGTCCTTCAGTGTGTTTCATAAGCGCTCGTCTGTCGAGCCCTCTCGACTGGTCCATGTTCAGGTCTTTTTGTGCCTCTATCCGACTTACAAGTACTCTTTGCGCATGGTGCATGCATGCAAACAAACAAACAAAAGACGAAGCATCACTCCCGCACCCACATCCATAATTTTAAAAAAAAAGGTTTCTTAAAAATAAAAATAAGAATCTATGATACGCTTATGTGTCTGTGTACATGTTTTGTTCGATTTGGAATTTGTTAATATGTGTATATATTCTTTTCTTTTCTTTTCTCACTTTCGATCGACACGACGGGACGTAAAACGATTCTATTCTCAGAGCTCTGTCCGTCTGTTCTTGATATCCAAAAGCTCAACCTGTGATTCAAAGAGAAAATCGAACACGTTAATCGACAAAAAAAAAAGAGAAGATCAAACGAAAAGAGGAGAGGTATTGACGAACCTCAAAGACGAGAACTGCGTTCCCAGGGATAACACCTCCGGCACCTCGGGCGCCGTATCCCATATCAGCCGGAATGACGAGTTTCCTCTTCTCGCCGACGCACATATCGAGTAAACCTTGATCCCAACCTGTATGTGTGTATGTGTGTGTGTGTGTGTTGACAGTAAGATTGTAGAGTGGCCCCAGATAGCATTTTGAAGAGAATGAAGACAAAGGCATGGGTCAGACCTGACTTGACTCGCTTCTCAAGCCTTGACGTACAAAGGAAAGAAGGAAAGAAAGAAAGAAAAAAAGATTTGAGAGAGAAAGGAGACAAACCCTTGATGACTTGACCGGAACCTAGGATGAAGTCGAAAGGTTGGTTCCTATCGAGTGATGAATCGAATTTCTTTCCGCCGTCGTGTAACGTTCCGGTCTGATCGCGAGTTATGAATCCAAGACGCGAGATCCCAACCGTTTTTCCAAAAGACGGAAATCAACTCACGAAACAGAAAAAGAGAAAAGAACACATAGAGAGAGAGAGAGGACGAACATAATGCATCGATAGTTTATCGCCTTTTCGAGATTTCATGGGGCACGACTCGGGCTTGAACTTGACGCCTGTTCAACCCAGGCCAGACCCGGTCCAAGAACAACCAAACGCAGACCAAACGAACAGTTAAATTGGACGTCAGTGAGGTTCTCACTAATAAAATATAGAGCCCCCGAACGACAGAGATGGGACCCAAGCTGAAAGGCGGCGACACAAAAGATAGTCCATACCAATCTGCAACTTTTTGATTGAACTTTCAGCCGCAGCGGCGGCAGCATGATCATGATTATGATCGCCGTGTCCGGCGTGAGCGACAACGTACATGGCCGAGACGAGTGCGACAATGGCTCCTGAAAAGAATCTCATGGTGAACTATATACCGTTTGTATCGAAATGAGGATGAGATGGGATAACGTGAGAGTTGAGCTTTGGGAAAAGAAAGATGGCTACTTCTAGGGTTTCGCCTAGTCTTACGTAATCATCACCGCACAGCTCCTTTTCTTGTTAGTGTACGAGCCAAGACCAAAACCTGGGTGAATAGGACGTCCTATCTTTGCAGCAGTGTTTCTTTCTTCTTCTATTCTTTTCTTTTCTTTACACAAAAAGAAAAGGGAAAAAGGAGGTGGAACTCATCCAAGATCTATATCTCACTAACCAGAGGGAGCCAGACGAAGATATCAGAAGAAGAAATGTTGAATAAATGGGGAAATATGGGTTATAGCAGGAGATGGTCGAATAGATAAGTAAAGGAAGAACAAGAATAAAAAAAACCAAGTTTACATCAAGTAAGACTTGTCAAGAGAACGAAAACCCAATATGTTGTTATTCTGACCTAAGCAGAAGACTGGGAAATTATAAACTGACGAACGATATGCAATCGTCAATATATAAGAATAGAAAGACGAAGATAGTAGTAAAAAAAGATAAGAGATGAAGAGGTAGGCATTTGCAGACTTTCCCTAAAGAGGCCAAGTTCACGGATGCCAAGGTTCACGGCCGGTAGGGTTCATGAACGACTTAAGAGTGGTGTTTCTTGACGGCGGTCAAGTAAGCCTCACCACTCTCGGTGAGCGCACCGTTTGACCAGGCGGGCCAGACAGAGCCGAGACCGTCACCGTTGCTCATAGCGTAACCAATGACTCGGTCGTCGGCTTCAAAGAGGTCGACGATCTCGGCGATGAAGGTGTTGATGGCGGTCTGATCGGTGCAAGGAACAAAGCTGGAAGAGTCGTCCACACAGGCAAACTCGTTGACCATCATCGGCTTTCCGTACGTGTTGTAGAAGTAATCGAGATCTTCCTTGACGCCGGTCATGGAGTTCTTGTTGATGTGGACGCTAGTGAAGTCCCAGTCGACCTCGATCAAGTTCTTGAACGGAGTAAGCCAAGTCTCGTCATACTGCTTGCACATCGAAGGCGAACCAAGGACAGAACCCTTTGCTTTGAGCGGCCCGATCAACTCGTTCCAGAGAAGTGCACCAGCAATTTTGGACAATCCAGCCGAGCCACTTCCAGCAGCGCAATCAGGCTCTTCGAATCCAAAGACGAATTCCGGAGTGTAGGACAGCGCCTTGAAGGCGGCGAGTCGGGAGGCATCGGTCGAGTCAACCGTTCCTCCTCCCCAGAGCATGTTGATCGCGATTGGGGTTCCGGTGTGTCCGGATGGATCGGCAGACCTATGGTGAGATGGGCGTATGTGGATAAAAACACGGGATTTTCCATTGAGTACTAGGCAAACATAAGAGGATCGGACGAGGAGGAAAATATGCAAGCAAAAAAGAGACGTACCAATCGTACCACCATCCGATGTACGGCGACATGATGTCATAGGTGTCTCCGGCGGAGATTCCAGCCTTGTTACCGTTAGGAATCCAGGAAGAAGTGCTGGTCGAGGTGGCTGAAGCGGTGGCGCTAGTAGCGGAAGAAGTAGTCGTGGCTGAGGAGGAGACTACCTCGGATGTAGTGGTAGAAGCAACAGCCGAGGACGAAGCGGCTTTGGATGTGGTGGTAGAAGCAGCAGCGGAGGACGAGGTCTGAGCGGAGGACGAATCATCGGTGGTGCTGGCCGCGGCGGCCTGAACGGACACGGTGGTCGAGGCGGATTCAGTAGAGGAGGAAGAGACCGAATCAGTGGAAGAGGCCGAATCGGTGGAAGAGGCCAAACCGGTGGAAGAGGCCGAACCAGTAGAAGCGGTCGAACCGGTGGAAGAGGGGGAAGAGGAGGAGGAGGAGGAGGAGGAGGAGGAGGAGGAAGAAGAAGAAGAGGAAGACGGAGAAGCGGAGGAAGAAGCCGACGTGGCCTTAGTAGTGGCGTAGACAGCGGCGGTAGTGGTCGTGGCGACTGGCTCGGAAGAGCTGGTAGAGGAAGCGACCGTGGAAGAGAGGACACTGGAGGAAGACTTTGCCTTGCAAGCTCCACCGCTCGATCGCTTTCTCATCTGGACAGACCCAGGGAGCTGTCTGCCATGAATATCGTACTGAGGGCCGGCTGGCGTTCGCTTTTGGCTGAGAGCTCTGTGGTTTCTGTTACCGACAGTCCCGTGGTTGGCTGCCAAACCGAGAGAGGAGAGCACGAGGACGGCTGCTGCGGTTGTGGTTTTGATGAGCATGGTTGAGTGAACAAAGATGGGAAGGTGAGAGTGGGCGAAAGGGTATACGGATACGAGAAGAAAAAGAGGGAAAAAAAAGAAGATGAAGAAAAAAAAAGGAAGTCTTAAAGAATGTGAGGGTAGTTGGCTTGCAACTGTCTGGTTGAGAGTCAAATAGAAAACGAAAAAGGGACAACGACGAAGAAGAACGAGGGATGTGGGTGTACGAGAATGAATCGACGTTGATGATAGAAAGAAGGCGAGTGAGGTAAAAGAAAGCAAATAGAAAACCGAAATGGAAAAAGAGGGTTCGTTCAGACGAAACAAAACAAAAGATATTTCCCGGC
>MVAI01000125.1:0-56884 GCA_014825565.1 Phaffia tasmanica | reverse complement strand
GTAAGATGAACAAAGTAGGGAAACACAGCGTAAATTCATCGTGGATCAAACGAGACCGACAGAGTAAAATGGAGCACGAAAGGGGACAGACTAGAACACTCCGGGTAGAGGCTTAAAGTTTCTCAACTCTGGCATTTCTCTGGCGATCAGCTCGAGTTGTCTTTGTCGGGACTTCTCATCCGGCCCTGGAAGAAAGACCTTCACTCTTTCTCCTTCCGAATCAGGCGTAGGATCTGTCGATGGCTTTTGGTCTACTAGAGACATGGCTCACAGAGTAGTGGATATATAGGTGTGGACGTCAATGAAGAATGAGTGAATCCAGCGCAAATCGTGTTTTTGTTTTTATTTTTGTATCGCCTTTATTCCCATCAAAAGAAAGATAGTTAATGATTCGACTGATTCTCAAACAAGAGAGAGAGAGAATGAAAAGAAAAGAAAGTCAGAGTAGAATGTGCAAACAGTAAGATTAAAAGAAAGAATAAAGAAACAGTAAGAGTCAACTAAACCTCCTGCTTTGTCATTTTGACTAGATAACTCTTACCGCGCTTCCGAAGCGACGAACCGAGATCAAAAAGTCCGTGCAAACCGAGCGACGCGCAGTATCTCGATTCTCATACGCGACGTTAATACCGACACGGCGTCTTAGCCCGGATGGGCAGATAGCATGATATCTACTTCATTAGCAATTTGTACTGCCGAAACACGCTCCTTCGAGAAATGGTTAAATACAATCAGAAAGGGAACAGATTTGCGTTCTTGTGATTCTCTCCCGGTTACCCGGTCAAACAAAGATCGATCGAAAGGAGTGTGAGAGGAGTGATCGGTCGTCCTTTCTGCATCCTTCCAAGTGATATCAACATTAAATGCCAAGAGTGAAACAAGGGGATCAATTAAATAGAGTTATGAATTCATATGTGAGTAAAATCACGTGGTTTGAAGCAGTGCTTTCTGTATTCTTGCATCTATAGACTCCATGATTACAGCCTCAAGATCACGTGAAGTTTGATTATAAGCTGCGGCCAGGCTCTATCGGATCACTCAAAATTATTTACTTAACCGGTGTCTGATAGGACGTGTGTTGTTTTTTTTTTCTGATACATTTGTAATGCACATTAGAAACCTTGTTAGACAAGGTATCCAATTTTTTTATATTAGGATATTTTGTAGTTCTTTTGAGAAAAAAGACAAGAGATCGTTGTAGTTTCCGTCTCCCAGTTAGGGTTAATGCGCCAAATGTCACACTCAGGTCAATTCATTTCCTTCCTATCTCGTTACTCGTCGAGCTCTCACTTTCAACAAACATACCCTTACTCTCACACCCAGCTCACACACGCTTCTTCCTAATCAAACATCGGGATTGAAAGAGGACGTCGAACTCATCAAGGACATACGTACACCTAAACCCCAACATTCTTCTGATCTGGGTTGTCTCTTCTTTTGTTTCTTTCTTTCGCTCCCTTGCATCTTTGACGGACCTTTTCTCACTGTTAATACATACGCACAGCCCATCTCTTTTCGCTTGTCCTCTTTCTACACACACACGCACACACACACTCCAACCTTTTCTTGATCTTGTGTTTATCTCTTGGTTCACTATTTCTGGTCTCTATCACCTTCCCATCAGCATCTCAAGCACTATCAACACCTAACTGTTCTCTTCGTTGATCTCTTCGTTTCCCTTGCCAAAGGGACCTCCATCAGATCAACTTTCCCTCTGTCATGCCCTTCTTTTCAAACATTGCAAACCTGTTTGGGGTAGCAAATTCCAAACAGACCTCGTTTGAGAAACATGGTCATTCGAGAGTATCATCTAGAGGAAGAGCAACCAAAAATGATGTAGACACATTCTCTCGTTCGTCTCCCATTTTCTTGTTATCTCTTTGTTTCCTTTTTCTTTCCTTTTGTGTTTTTTTGTGTTTTTGTATTTTTGTATTTTTTTTCTTGGGTCTGCCCTCAACCTTTTGCTCACGTCATCGTTACTGCTCTGCTCGTCTTCTCTCTCATATGCATACTCACAGCATCTGTTCGAAACAGACCTTACGCGTCAGACCATTCCTTCCAAGCTGCTTTAGGCGTTGGTGATTCCTCCCACGGAAGTCGGCCTAGTAGTCCGGCCCTTCCCTCGAATACCTTTCTCTCGGTAAGACCTTGTTCCCTTCGCCTTCTCTCTTTACCTTTCTTTTGTCATTGCTTTTGTTTCCTTCTCTTTCGCCTTCCTGCTCTTTGGCAATATTTCGACAGACTAATCCCGCTGCATCCATCCATTGCAACCTCCTTTGTTTTTCGAAAAGGGTATGCAACGGCCAGAGTCGCCTGGTCCCAGTCGGTTACAGGCCTCTTTCTCTTACCCACCCCGGGCAATCAGCGCTGTGGGAGGGGCCGTCTACGATCATGTGTCCAATCCAGCGGCCGATGCCTACGACCCCAGCCGAACTTCCATTTCTGGCTCATTCGTGAATGATCTCCGAGCGCCAAATTCCGGATCATGGCAGTCTTCGGCTCCTCACCCACATGCGGCCTACCCACCTCTCGGTCAGACCTGGCAACGTATCAGAATCTTCCTCGATACCACATATCCCGACCTGGCTGATTCGATGAACCTGCCTACTACTGGACTTGTCCTGACCGATCTCGAGCTCAGGTTGAATATGCCGCTTCCCTCATCCGTCAGAGAGTCCTACCTATGCACAGATGGTCAAGACACTGACGGTGGCTGTACCGATGGCTTATTTTTCGGTCTCTCACTCATGCCGCTTGAAGAAGTCCTGACAGAGTGGCAGTATTGGCGAAGGGTCGAGACGGATCCACATACTGGGGCAAACTCGCTGTTACAAGAACGCATGCGGTCGTTCCCGCCCCGATGGTGTAAGCGAGCTTATGCCAATAGAGGTTGGCTCCCACTCATTTCCGATCGGGCAGGAAATTATATCGGTGTCGATCTCGATCCTGGACCGGCCGGCGAGTGGGGACAGGTGATCTTGTTTGGAAGGGATTTCGATACAAAGTGTGTCCTCTGGAAGGGTGAAGGCGAAGGGGGCTGGGGCCGTTGGCTCGCCAGCTTTGCAGACGATCTAGAATCAGCCGAAGGTTGGGAGCTGGAAAGAGATGGAAACGAGAGCAGCGTATGTCTTTTTCTTTTTCTCTTCAACTTCTCGTCTTCGAAAGGGATTTTACTTGACTTTTCGTATCTTTTTCTCTCTTTTGATCTTTTCTTATAGGATTCCGAGGACGAAGTTGGTTACACGTCGTACTCTGGAGGCAACACGTACGGGAACGAAACCAATGGTTTGCGTCTCTCCGGCTACTACCGAGGTTGGCCCGTGTTGGAGGCTCTGTTTGACAAGAGCGCTAGGGAGTGGGACCGGGTCGGTCTTTTGGTTGACAATGCCCAGAACCGAGATGAATTTGGACTGGAGGCTAAACCGGATGTAACAGAAACCAACGTGGCAGAGTCATCCAACTCTTCGTCAATTCAGCCCCAGACTCAGTCGTCGTTACAGATATCCGAATCCGAAGGCCCGTCCTCGTCCTCTTCATCATCAAATGGAGGTCCTCGGTTGCTCGTCTCGCCTGCATCATCATCAACACCGTTGAGTGGAAAGCCAATTGGCGAGTCAAAGAACCCAACATTACTCTCTCCGATTGTTAACAGCGCCAAGCCATCATCGTCGTCATCGTCATCGTCATCATCATCATCGTCATCGTCAACCAAACCTCGACATTCACATACTCACACGGCATCACTACCGCCAAAGCCAGTGGATCTCCCGACTCGATCTGATGTCATCGCCGTAGAGGCCGTTGCTGTTGCAGAAGACAAGAACCTTAGAGGAGGATGGATCATGGGCGGGCTCAACGCCAATACAGGTTCAGGATCAGAGGACAGATCGTATGGTATCGAAAACCCTCTTATCCAATCGGAGTTGTCTAAGCCGAATTCGACTCTAACCGGACAGTCGGCCATGGTCGACGTCGATCTCGAGGAAGGTCTTGGCTCTCGATTCGGAGCACGATCTACTGACGGAGGCGTCAGTGGCGGTGATGCAGACCAGCCATCGCCTCGACCGTCACTCGGTTCGTTCTTCCGACGATCTTCAGACGGCCGCGTCGGTAGTGTCCTTCCTCAAGAATTACCTCTACCAATGTCTCTCCCTCCAACGCCTCCTCAGTCACTTTCTCCGCCTCCGTCTCAGGTACACGTGCCATTGATTGAACCGCCGGCGAGGATGAAATCTCCGTTAGGGATCTCGACCGTCCTTCAATCTGCTAAGTTTGACCGATCAAGTACATCGGAACAGTCAGATGAGAACGAAAGCGGGGATGGAATGATGGATGTTAATCTGCAGACTGTAGTCTAATACCATCCTCCCTCGATCTTTCTCCTTTTGCTTACACATTCACCTCTGTTGTCACTAGCTCTTTTTATTATATCTCTCATATCTGAGGGTTCTTTTTTATTTTTATTTTTATTTTTAACCATAGGCAGCCGCTTTTTTGTTGTCTTTTCTCTTCCTCTTCTTTCTTTTCCTTTTTCGTCATGCTCTCTTTTCCGAAAAGACAGAAAAAAAAAACTTTCCCCCCCCTTTTCCAGAGTCTTATCCATCCATGTGTGCAGACGTTTTCAATCCCTCTTCCTCATATGTTCGCTTATTTTCTCGTTTTCCAAATCGACGTTACACCTAGATACCCGCTTCTTACCTGGTGACTCTTCATTCTCCCACCTTTCTTTGTTTCTTTCTTTTCCTTGTTTTACTTTTTGTGTGTTTCGCCATACATGCACAATCTTCTCCTTTTCATCATCCTCTCACCTCCCCTTCTGCTGGTTCTTGTTCATAGTGAGAAAAACTTGTTCATCAAAATTTCTTGTTTCAATCACCTCTTTCTTCAAACATTATTCCTTCTAGTTCTTTATCTCTTGCATTTTTTGTGTCTTATCTGCCCTTTTCCCTTCTTCTTAAACTACCAGGTCACGTTGGGTCATTTGTCGGTGTATCTGTACCTGCGGATCTATATCTTATCTCATCTCTATATCGTCTTCTCTTCTCTCCTCCACCCCTCCGTCAATCCGATCAAACGAGTTGAATACAACTTGGGATAGGGGTGCGAGGTCAGAGGTGATCGGGATGATCATGAATTAAACGAGTTTCGAGGACTCTGTTCGAGTACAGACGGTCACTAGTGAGCGAGTGAACAAGTGCTGGACGAAGAGAAAAGCAAGAAACAAACTGAACAGCAAAAGAACGAAGAACGAACCTGATGAAATCGAGAACGGTTTCTCTCCCAACCCATCCTACCTCGCCCCTCGGGTCATTCGAATCGATTAGATTTGTGTCGTTTTTGATGTCAATATCATCAGATCCAGTATCAGCTTTATATTGAGCACTGTGATGAGAGCTGGCTCCGGGTTCAGGATCAGGGCGAGGGTCGGGTCTGGTTTCGGTTTCGTCACCAAATATGTAAGGTGTACCGGATCGGATAAGGAGGATTCCTTCGTTCCTGCTTTGCTCTCGTTTCTCGCCGGAAAGACTCGATGTCAAAGATAGATCTGAACGATCGGCCTGCACGGGAGATGAGCGAGGCGAATGGGAATCAGGATGAGAGAGCGAAGAGAGATGGAAAGATCGGTCGAGAAGACTTCTCCCTATGTCTATCCAAGTGGGAATGTCTATTGAGGGTCCATGGGCCGGAACAGGGATCAACTGCTGAGGGTGTTTGAATGGAGGCTGAGCGAGTTGAGATGGTGCTGAGAGTTCTGAAAGTCTTGATTGAAGGAAAGGGATTCTGTTTAGATGTGTGTGTGTGTGTGTGTGTGTGTGTGCATGTCTATGTGAGTGATTTTCTTGAAACTGGGTCTGAGTTGACATAGTATGTACAAAGGAACGGAGAGAAAGCAGACGGACCGAAAGGTAGCTTCGTTGGAGGCTATATCGATTCCTCTCCATTTCAGACAATCAATCACATCTGGATTCTCGTCATTCGTTACACACCCAACTCGACTTTAGTCCTTCCGAAGAGTTACGATAAAAGAGAGAAAAGGAAAGGAAGAAGGAGAAGGGCACATACGAATGAGACCATTGAACTTCCATCCGTCATCAAGCACACAGTCAAGGATTGTCTCTGCTGGTAAAGGCGAGGCCCACCTGAGAAGCACTCTTGCGCTGATCCTCGTATGTAGACTGGTCGGTGCACCTACAGAAACAGAGGTAATGAGAGAACCAGAAGAGGACAAAATTAATTCGTAGTAGGAAAAATAGAATTAAAACAGTGTCGGCGTGTTGAAAAGTTTCTGATGAAGAACGGACCATGTGGACCAGAAACACAGAGGCATCTTTTTCCTTTTGGAATTGGAGATAGTGCAAGCCATTCAGTCTTCAGTTCCGATTCAGAAGGGAGTCCATCAGAAGCGAAGTCCGGGTGGTTTTTCAAAGCGGGTAATGGATACAGATAGGCGTAGGTCAACCTGCCATGATGAACGAAATGACATATCAGAACAAGTTCGCAAACGGTCAGGAGGGATATCAGCCCGAACTTACACATTGGAAAGTGTAGGATCTCGTTGTTTGCCCTTTCTTCTTCCTTTCGGCCTTTTTCTCTTCGAATTGGCACTCAAATTTGCTTCGGAAGGATCGACAACTAAATCGTTGATTGCACCTGTCAGACTGTCGACCTCGTTCGTAGGTGCTTTGACAGAATGGGTTCCGACACCGAAATGTTCATCTTCTTCCTCGGAAGATGCAGAGAGTGATAATGAGCGAAGAGAGGAAGTGGATGCAAGATGAGAGTGAGCAGTAATATTATTCAGGCGCTGAGCTACAGTAAGTTTGTTTCGTTTCTTCAAGAAGAGGAGAGTGAAGATGGAACGTATGTGGCAATCGCCGATACGATATCGTTAGCGTATGGTGAAACCTACAGAGCGAGGGTGATCTGGTTGCCTCACCTTTCGCTGTTGATTGACTGATTCTTCCCTTTTGGATTGACGGAATTGATCAGGCGAACTCAGTAGCGGGTTAGCTAAGTATCCCGATGCTCTGTGAGCGAATCGAGTTGCCTTTTCTGCTGTAGGTGATTCAACCATGATGGTTGAGAGAGAGCAAAGTTGAGGATTTGACTAATAATTATAAGAATATATGTGTTATCAGATAACGATTGATATCATAAATTGACTGTTTAAGTATTCAAATTGAATTCAGAAACCACGCGAGGCTCATCAAACGCGACGCGTCCGAAAATGGAAAGTTGTCACACAACGATCTCTTATTCTTTCTATCACCATCTTTCCATCGACCAAATATTGTTTTCGATGGTACCCAGAGTCCCATCTCGCAGACAGAAAGTCAAATTTGATCCTTTGATAGTCAAAGGACAGTCTTCAGATGCTCTTTTAAAAAAACTTAAAGCGTTTCACGAGTTATTGAAGTTCGCCAACGTGGAGGACAACACGCTGGACATTGAGAATCCGTATTCGCAGGTCTTCAAGTACAAGGACGAGCTAGTTGACCGATCGATTTTATTTCATAAAGAGTAAGTCGATAACTAGAAATCAATAAAGACTCAGGATTTGTATCTCGGTCGTAAGAGGTACATAATACATCGGGAAGTCGAGGAAAGTCTTACGGCAACGCGTTAAGAGATTGCTTAAGTGATGATTGTAAGGAACTTGAATTAAGCTTGCGCTAACGCCTCTTGTTTCTTCTTCTTGATTCCATTTAGCCCGGGAGTGAAAGCATATGCAGCCTGTTGTTTAGCGGACATCTTGAAGCTGTATGCGCCCAATGCGCCCTATGACGGGAGAGGAGTTGAAGTATGCTTTCCTATCTTACCTCAACGGCCCGTCTCAGTAGTACTAACATCCTTTTTCATTGTTTTCCTCTGACAGGACATCTTTGCATTCTTCTTGAAGATCATAACGACCCAACTGAGGCCTTCTAAATCGGTTATCTCTCGGACAGGACCTGGGATATCCCATCCGACCAAGAATGAATTTTACAATCAATACTATTACCTCGTTGACAGCATGGCGTCATGCAAGAGTGTAGTACTTATCCTCGACATCGAAGAAGCTGAAGGGGATTCTGGAGGAGGGATCAATGGAAGCATGGTCGTTCAGATGTTTAAAGAGTTTTTTGATCTTGTCAGGTAAAATCTTCCTCCTAATTTTTTACATCTCAATCGAGAAGAGTCTTTCCTATTTGACTTAATATTTCGCTTTGCGTCTACCTTTTGTGGAATTGCCTAGATATGACCTACCGATAACTTTGACCGATCATTTGGCAGATATCTTGGCAACGTTAATCGAAGAAGCTCAAGCAATGAATCCTGAAATCCGACAGATCATTCTTGATCAATTCGATCCTTCTCTCCCTGTTTGTCCACATAGCCCCGTCTACCGCCTCTGTGCGTCTCTATTGATCAACGTGCATCTGTTCTGACTCGTTTATACACCTCACGCTTCGTCTCAAATAGGGTCACCATCCCCTGGCCGTTCAATTGGCAGTCTCTGTGTGCGAATATGAATACAGCATGCAGAAACTCGAGCGTAGTATTGCCCAGTACTTCATGGACGTCCTGATCTCATTCCCGATCGCTGCTAGCGCATCCGATAAAAAGAAAGGCAAAAAGTCTAAAGGTCGGAAAACTACCAAAGGACACTCTCCGGCGCCTTCAAGTGCTTCCTCCGATCTCTCAAGCGATCTCGACCTTTCTGATTTCGACTCATCAGATGAAAACCCTAGGTCGAAAAGATCCGTGAATCCTCATGCCACGCTAGATTCTACCCACACACTTCTCTGTTCGATCGGTCGATACACACCGCTCACTCTACTATCTACACTGCCAATCTTGGCGTCTGAGTTAGAAAATTCAGAATTGCCACACAGGATGCCGGCGGTAGAGACTTTAGGCGATCTGTTTGCTCATCCAGCCAAGGGCGCAGAGATTGTTGGTAAGGCAGAGAAGGTCTGGATGGTATGGGTCGGTAGAAGTAGAGATCCAGATGGAAAGGTTCGAAAAGTCTGGGTTGACAAAGTAGGAGGTATAATGGGCACCGTAGGTGGAACAGGAAGTGGAGTTGATGTTAAGAATGCCTTAGAACGTACAATAAAGTTTCCCTTGTTTGCTTGCGTTATACTTCACGCACAGGATACGTCGAGCTGATTAAACGTTGTCTTCTTCCCTCTTGTAGCTCATTTGAGGTTAAAAATGAATGACCAGGACGACAAGGTCAGAGAATCAGCTTGCCGAATCTTTGGAAAAATGGATTTCGAAACTGTGCTGCATCATGTTCAACCCGATACCCTCAAAGATCTCAGCATGCGGACAAAAGATAAGAAGGTTGGTTCAGTTTGCGTTCGCTATGAAGGCTGTTCTGAGCCAAACTTGGAGAAATGTTCATTTCGATTCCTCTTCGCATTGCAACACTTCATCAGATCTCAGTTCAAGCCACTGCTATTCATAGTTTGTCTAAACTCTACTCGTTAGCTTCTTCCGAGATGTATGTCTATATCATCTTGTAATAGTATTTCATAGGGTCGGGACTGACACTGTTTCTCGGTCTGAACTCAACAGTGAGGACAACGAGCCAAGCGCTATGGAGCGGTTTAGTTGGATTCCTCACGAGTTACTCCTCTGCTGTCACTCGGCCACTGCGGCGATTAGGTCCGTTCCGCCTTTACCTGTAGAGATAGCTTTATTGTGTTATCTCAAACGACAGAAAATTGTTATTGTCGTCTGTATTGACTTTAATGATTCATGTTCCCATCAGAGAAATTATTGAGCAGCGCTTCATCAGTTATATCCTTCCTTTGCCTGTTAAAGGAGACGAGGAAACCATTTGGACCGATAGGATGTTACTCGTCTTCAAAGGGCTTGACGAGAGGAGCAGAGCTGCGTTCTTCGCCATGGCTGGATTTACTCCGTAAGCGATCTGTCACTGTCTCTGGCAGTCAAGGCCGAGTACTAAGAGTTTCTTCATTGATTCTAAATTGGGGTTGGCAGTATAAAGGGGCACTACTCGAGATTCATCAAGTGCTGTGAATTGTACAATGTATGTTTATTTTCCCCTGACTTTCCTTCTGACCACAGCCAGCTTCCTTTGCTTTATAGGTACTCTCGAAAGCTAAACGAACTGTTTCCTGGCTTTCAGGGTGGTATAATGGATAATGACGAAGAGGCAATAAAGAAACAGTTGGCCCATCAAATCAAGATCATGTCTGGTAGGAAACTCTTTGTCCTTCTATGAAAATCTATCTGTTGTTTATGTTAAACAATCTCTTCTTCCGAATCTAAAGTCATGTTCCCAGATGCTAGTAAAGCTGCATCGGACTTGAGGGAGTTCGCCGAATTAAATGAGAATCGGTTATATGCCCTTCTGAGATCCGCTATGGATCCTCAGACGGATCTTAAAACACTGGTCAAGATTCAAGTGAGTATTCCTTATCCAAGGAATCTCTTATGAAGCCCAGTTCCGCTCGATCTGACTCTTTGCCTCGGGCCCTGTTCAGACTGAGTTTTCTCGCCGAGTGCCAGAAACGATTCGTTCTACGTTTAACATCGTCATCCGTCGATCATCTTTCTCATACGTTAATAGGTCGTCTATCCCCACTCTTCTTAAACGGCTTCAGAAGCAATTACCTCAGCCTCCTCCTACACCCGCACTCAGTACGATATCTGTCGCTAGCTCGTCTCAGATGTCTCAATTACAGTCTACGCATTCTCAGTTCCAGTCACTCGAAACTCGAACTTCGATAGCTCAGGCCCGAAGTGAAGGAGCTCGGTTCGTGCTCGAGACAATCTCCAAGGTGTGCCCAATCATGTTCAAGGCGCACGGAAGCGAGCTTGGGAAGGCTGTATTGGAGGAGTCACCCGATGTGGTAAGTGTGGCAGAGATTCCGCTGCAGGCCCTAGGAAACCTAGCTAGATTTGACCGAGCGACTTCGGTGGGTGAAAAGTAAATGATTTCCTTACTTTCTTAGTCTTGGAGATATCTGTACAGCACACTGAGTAGCGTCGATCAACTAACTTTGTATCTTCATGGTAACGCTTGGCTGTTGAACAGAAAATTGCTGGACCGTGCCATGTTTTTTGCCAAGGAAGGGTCCGCTCGGCAAGCAAAGTTTGCTGCTCGACTCATCGCCTTCTCTAAAAAAGCAGAAGGCCTTACCTCTGAGTTGACGGAGGTAAAAGAAACTCAATTGTTTATCTCTGGTCTGTCTTGAGATCGAGTTGGTCTGACTGATTCTTTGAACGTTCTCCTGATGACATACAGATTCTGACCCAAAGCCTCAGTACGGATGATGATCAACACTTGCACGCTCATCTGGCTGCGCTCTCAGAATTTGCTCGCTCAGCACCAGAAGCTTTCGAAACTCAGAGCAAGACGATCATTGGATTCATCCTGAAAACGTTTGGTCATAAGAATGAGGAAGTCAGTGATCCCTTTGTTTTAACAACTGCATTGTCTTATCTTTTATCTTGCGAAAATATTTTAACGATCTTTTATTGGAATCTATGGGTTTTGTAGAATGATTACGATCCAGATGATTGGATCGAGGATCATGAGCTAACCGATCGAGCGCGCGCAAGGCTTACCAGTTTGAAGCTTTGTGCCAACCGATGTATCGTTCACGCCGAAACAGCCGACGGCCCCCAACTTGCTTTACCTGTTCTCAAGCTCTTCCTAACTATTCTTACACAGAGCGGATTTTTCACCAGTAGATCAGACCAGTGAGTGATGTTCCTACCGAAAGTTAGTGCAGCTTGGAAATGTACGCTGAAATGAATTTTGCGTTCTATGTGCAGATGTAATCTCAAGAGTCGCATCCGGCTTCAGGCAGGGCGATCTTTGCTGAAGATCTCGACGTTTAAACGATACGCGGAGATGATCATGCCCAACTTTTTGGTTGTAGCAGTTTTAGTCCAGGTAACATCTCATTCGTTCATCTTACCACTGATATATATATATAGATCGTTTATATCAACTTCATGTCTTGTTATTTAGGATCCTTGTTTCTATGTCCGGCAAAACTTTATCGGTAAAGCATGCGAATATCTGGGCCGAGATAAACTTCCTTCTGCCTTCAATGTTATGCTTTTCCTTGCAGCTCACGATGAACCAGAGATTCGATCTAGCGTAAGTTGAGCGCAAGTTCACGATTTTCCTACTGGCCATACGCTAATCGAGTTCGAGTGATTTTAGGCGAAGAACACGATTCAACGAGGAATGAAGGCATTTGGCTACTCATCAGAACGTGAGTGTACTTGCTGGTCCCATCCAGTAGACACAAGAAATGGATTCTCATCCCTTCCTAATATCTTCTTTCTTAGGGAGCATGATTGATCGATACATCTTTATCTTCATTCGACTGATCCATACATTGGCGCATCATCCCGACTATACAAATGAGCCGGAGGATCTTCAAAGCATTGCTAAGTGTGTAGTCAAAGTTCGTCTATCGGAAACAGACGCTGTTTACTTATTCTGTTGCTTGATTGCAATTATAAACAGATACATCGAGTTTTACTTAGATATTGTCCTTTCGAAAGAGAACGTTTCTTTGCTGTACACTCTGGCTGCCAGAGTCAAGACAGTTCGCGATAGGGAAGAAGAATACTCTGAGGTTAGCGTTTAATTGTGATTGAGCTTAGCGTGAGGATACTTTCTCACAGATCTGGATTATTCTTCTCCTTGATCATAGAATTTGTACACCGTAGGAGAACTCGCTCAACACATCATTCAAGCCCGAACAAAGATTCATCACTGGACGCTTGAGTCGTACCCTGGTCATATAACGATGCCTAAGGATATCTTCAAGCAGATGCCTAGTCCAGAGATCATCCAAAAAGTTTGTTCCGATGAATTCCCTTTGAAGCTAGCATTTTATCAACCAAATGCATTGTTCTCTGGTCTAACCGGACGCTCCTTCGACAGAATCTACTCAAAGTGTATCTTCCCGAAGAAACTCTGAATTTCTTCAGAAAGGATTTGGGAAAAACCATCAGAGATCAAAAAGTATGTGTGTTGCTTTGTATGGTCGTGAAATTGATCATAAGTGAAGGAGATTTTCTAACTTGATTGAGCCCATTTCCTGCAATAACTAAAACTCAGATTCGTGCAAAGAAGCCGGTCGTCTCTGGCCCCGATAAATCACCAAAGCAGAAAAAGGCAGCTGCATCCCGAAAGTGAGTTCGTTCGCCCCGACCCACTCCCTTTCATGACGCACCTCCTCCTAACATGAGCCCCTTTTTGTTTTATCCTAGGCGTGCTAAACGACGTAAGGAGTATTCTTCTTCTGAAGATGATCCAACTTCCTCTGAGGAAGAAGATAGTGAAGAGGACGACGAGGATAATGTTGAAGAAGAAGCGCCACCTCCCCCCTCACCTGCCAAGAAGAGAGCCAGGACAGAGTCTTCTAGAGCAACCACTCTTGGTCGAACAGCTGCGGTAGACTCGGATGACGAGATGCTTGAAATTGAGGCTGCTCCTGATGACACTTCCGAAGAAGAGGAAGAGCAAACGTTGGGCAGGGGTGGGAAGAGAAAGGCAGCTTCGAAACTTGTATGTCCCTCTTCCTTTCTCTCAATACATATTTTTATTTTATCTTCTCAATTCTTCGTGTCTCATCTGATTTAAACATGTTTTTTACTACAAAGACACGACCGAAACAGAAAACGTGATAATGGCGAAGATGACAGTATCACGTTAAATATAATCCCCAATGTATACCAGGTTTGCCCTCAAACATCTAGAGGAAAGTCATTGATATGACTGGCTCTCATCCTTCGTTTCTTTACTTTGTAGATTCGTTTTCTCATATGTCTATACTCTTTCTTCTCTCCGTCTTCGAAACTTTTTCTTTCTCGATCGCTTTATCTTTCGCGCATATTGCATAATATATCTGTTCATCACCGACCTCTATGATCCTTGTTTCCTTTTTTTCCTCGTGTTGTTTCCATTCAATGTCACTGAATTCTATCAGCCGTTTGCTTATTTGTGCGTGTAAACGACTGCGCTACCGGAATCAGAAAGCTCCTGTGGCGTAAGAATCTCAGAAGATTCTTTACATCGAAAGCATACGATGAATGATGGTTTAACAACGGAATAGTGCAAAGACAACACAGGGCACAGATTGAGTCAATTTGAAACGGAAAGAAGAATAGAGGAAGCAAACGAGAATGAAAATGAATCGAACAGAAAGTAAAGATAGCTGGAAAAGATATTAGATGCGAGAATAGGAGTGAAGGGAAGCTTTCTTCAACACGACGATCGACAGTCATTAAATATGTATATACACGGAATAAAGAGAAGAGAATCATTACGACCAAGAGTTCTTGTCCCATGATGGGTCTGTTGTGTTTGTTTGATTTTAATCGATACCAAAAAAACAAAACAAAAAACAGAAATTTGTCAGTTTTACCGCCCGTACAATCTATCTAGACGAGAAACATCAGGTCGGAAAGACAAGGAAAAAAAAGAATGACCTTGCAAGAACGCGCAAAGGACTTTGCTTCCCGTCTTTTGACAAGAACGCACGAAAAAAAAAAGGTCGATTTACGTTAGCTTCGCACGACAGATAAGTTTAGGGTATATTAGAGATGAGGTAAAAGCCCTGTACCTGTAGCAGTGGATGTCCAGCAACAATCTCTAGAAACCTCTGCAAACCCTCCCTCCGCTGATCAATAATCTCATCGGTAAACCTGTTGGTGAAGATCTTTCCTGGGAGAGGCGGGATGTTGACCTAGTCGATACATATAAACAGTACACACGTTAGATGAAGACGAGTAAATGAGAGAGAGATATTGAACAACGCACTCTGGTAGATTCCCTCTCTAGAGTATCTCTAAAGGCCTCGAAGTCAGAATATCGTCGTCGGACGACCGAATGTCGAAGCTTGAACGCCGGGATGTTCGTCTATTTAGCGGTTACATAACGAGAAAAAAATCCCACTGATGGTCAGTCTGACTTTCTAAATGACACGTGAAGCGTCGAGAGAACGATGATCGTCAAAACGAACCAAGCAGACGATTTCGTAATCGGTGTACATCTTCCTGCCTACACCTACATTCAGATGACACCCAACCATTTTGTGATGTTCATTGCCGTCATCAGCCATATACACCTATAAAGAAAAGAAAAGCAAGAATGGATCGGCACTAACCATGCGTCTGCGGATCTTTGACTTCAATCTCCAAGAACGACTCTGGGGCGGCATACATCTCATCGAACTGATGGTATCCTCCACACGAAAACCACGAAGCGATAAAGTATGATAAGGCTAAGGGTCAGCGATTACACGATACCCACAAGTTATTGTATGTTTCTTCGTAAAGCTCAAATAAGATGGCTCAGTCCAGAGTGAAATAGCCCAGGCATGAAGGACAAGGTGTAAGTGTCTTTCTATTCCACCGTCCGGAATATCACTCATCAACCTGAAGAACGAACCACCCGCTCACGTTCCGCAAGCTCGTCGTGATCGGATCTCCTTCACCGCTGTCCCTTTCTACCCCCCCCCCCCCCCTTTTTTTTTCCTTCTACGAGACTCCGTTCTCGTGTTTAATTTTAAATCTCTGCGAAAAGCAGGAGGAGCAAGAAGATCATGGAACAAATGAAGAGAACAAACGACATACGGTCTGAGCTCTCATTCCCGGAATCCGGGTAATATCTCCACTAAAGGCTCTCGCAAAAGGAGAAGGCTGGATTGGTTGTTGTTGTTGCGAGTAGCCATCACCATATGGGCTTGACTGATGCTGCTGCTGCTGGTGATGATATTGTTGTGAAGGCTGCTGATATTGTTGGTGTTGATACTGGTACTGTTGGTTCTGATGGGGCTGCTGATGCTGCTGTTGCTGGTGTGGGTAAGGCTGTTGCGGTTGAGACGAAGAAGGGGAAGAAGAAGATGCAGACAGCGGACCTGGAGGAAGAGGAGTTGGCATAAAGCTCATGACGTTGATGAACGATGATGATGGCTTGTTGAGAGAAAAGATGAAGAGATGATGACGGTAAAGAAGAGAAAGAGTGAGAGCGGTGACGGAAGAAAGGCCGGTAAGACATGTGGTCACTTAGTATTCAAATATCATTTCAAATAAGCTACAGCTCTTCATTACTCCTCTTTAGTAATTTTATTCAAGAAAAGTAGATTGTATAAAGGTCGCTGGGAAGCGTGGATTCTAATAACACAATGCGGGAGGGAGTACGCCCTAAAGGAGAACGGAGAGCGGGAATGGTAAAGAAAGATGGGAGGGGAATATAGAACCGGAGAAATGAGAGAAAGCAAAGAGAGTAGAACGACATCTAACATCCGTTTTTCATTTTAAATATCCATCTTCTCGTATCCCTCGTTCGGGTGCAAGATGACCAAACCCTCAAGAACATGACTGTACGCAAAGTATTCTTCGGTGGCAAGCTCTGCTCGTTCGAGCGTACCGATCCGGACAGGTGTCTGATGAGTGACGAACCCAGAGATTCCTCTCGGCTTTCCGGCTTGACCGACGACATCGACCGCCTATTCAAAAGTAGAGAAAAAAAAACAGCCGCCAAGAGACAAGGTAACGGATAATCAGAATCAACCCGAAAGCGAAGAAATAGAATAAAATAGAAGGCGATTGAAAGGAAAACAAAACGTACTAATCCGACTCGAGTTGTCACCTGCTTTGGCTCGAGCTTCTCGTCCAACGTGATGAAGAAACGAGGATACATGGCCGAAACAAGGAAATACATCATCCAGTGTGACTTATCCAGAACGACTGGGTAGAGAAATCCAAAGGAAGAAATGTTTTAGTAAAACAGAAAGAAGGAATTCAGACCAAAACATATCCAATAAGACAGCATACATTTCTTTGCCTCCGTGAAGGCCATGACCGTAGCCAATAGACCGGCGATCGCCGTCTTGGACATCAACGATCGATCCGAATGGAATGGGTTGATACCAATCGTTCCTTTACCCATGTGAACAAGACCCTGTGTCGAGTTAAAGAGACGAGAGAAACAAAGGTTAGGCCTACCGCACACTCACTTCCTCTGCATCTTCAACCTTTTCTCATAAGAAGAGGATGGGAAGATATCCGCACCTGAGCGACCCTGACGACGAACAAACAATCCTGCTCTTTCTGGTAATATCCGGCCAACTGCCTCAACATCTGTGCCAGCTTTGCGTTATTCGTTCCCGCCCCGACGAGACCGAGTGCGAAGATCGCGTTTAGAGCGACCTCGAGATCATTGTCATGCGAGTACTTGGACAAAGTATCTAGGATAGCCAACTGCGGGTTCGATGCGCTCAGCAGACCGAGCGCGAGAGGAACAGATTTTCGAATGATTGGATCACCATAGTACATCTGTAATCACCGAAGACTTTAACTGGTCAAATCCAGTACAAAACAGGGCAGAAGCAAATAGAAAACAAAACTGAAAGAAGGACAAACCAAGTGGTTGAACTGCCTCAAACTCATCTCGGCACCAACATCCTCTCCCATCGCGATGATGGCAATACCCAAGACAGCCAAGCCCTGATATGTTGAATCATCCTTCTCCTTGTCAAGATGTTCATTGCAGTGGTGAAGCATCGACTGAACCTTGAGCACGTTACCCGTTCCGGCGTAAGCACACACATCCGTCAGAATGGAAGCCTGCTTGGCTAACGGGTGAGGGATTGTCTTCAAAATCTCGCACGTCGCGTCCGAAGCGTCTTGTCGGCCGACATATAGTAAAGCCAAGCCAAGAGCCATGAACCTAGCCCACTTTTCTTCAAGCACATCATCCGTCCTCTCTGTCATGGTTGTTAAGATGAGCTCGGCGACCTCTCCGTTGGCGGAACCAACAAAGATGAAACCGAGAGCGAGTGCGGTAAGAGAGGCGACTTCCATCGAGGTAGTCTCATCCGCGATATATGGGCTGAGGAGGTCAAGCAAGTCTTGACGTTGCGCTCCAGAGTAGGCCAACCCGATTCTAAGATCCGTTTGTTCGAAAAAAAGTCATCGATAAGTCGGTCGTATTGAGAAGAGTAGTGGTTATGAAAATCTGAAAAGAAGGGTAGACATGCAACATACCCAATGATAGCACTGATCTTGAGAGGCACGCTCTTGCTCTCCACATGGGGTTCCAAAAGCGCAAATGCAGCATCAACCTCGGTTCGCACACCGGCGTGGAGGATACCAGTAGCCAGTACTGCTCCAGCCTGATTCAAAACAGACCGGTTCCGTACTCAAAGCACGTCAGTGATCGCAGCAGAGGAAGAAAGAGGAAAAGTTTCAGGGGAATCAAATACGGACCTTAATGTACTCTTCGGAAGAGTACATGTACTTGTCCACATGAGACAGTCCCACATCTGTGTCCCAAAGCAAACTCATTCCCAATGAAGCAGCCGCCGACATCATACCTGATATTTTGATGACATGCGAACATGTTAACAAATGGCCAGACAAAAAATCACGAGGATATAAAATTAAAGTAAGGAACAAACCATGATCCTTGTTCTTGTAGATCCAAGAATTTCCTTCTTCGGCTTCGACCATCAATTTGTCGTTTCCGAATCCAGCGTTGACGAATGCGTTGACGAACGTTCCCGCCAAGTTGGCTCGGGCAGAGTCAATTGAAATCATTGTTCCTGTTAAATTAGACAATATATTAAAGATTGAGTGGGTCCTTGGCATTGGCATCATTGTAGAGAAACACAACACAAAAAATCATGTACTCACGAGTGCTCTCCAAATGGCTTTTGTAGATGTCCTCCAATCCCTTTGGCTCAACGACATCCAATTCTTTGGCAAATAACTTGAAGAACTCTGAAAGCTTGGTATTGCTGATACATTCGACGAGCTCCTCCTCGAGCTCTGGTGCATCGTCTGACCCCTCGGCGACTTCAGGAGTAACCCAGTCAATTGGAACATTTGACCTAGCCAGGTGGAATGCGAGCTGTTTCTTCATTGATCTATAAAATTCATT
Source organism: Phaffia tasmanica (assembly GCA_014825565.1). Taxonomy (NCBI): domain Eukaryota; kingdom Fungi; phylum Basidiomycota; class Tremellomycetes; order Cystofilobasidiales; family Mrakiaceae; genus Phaffia; species Phaffia tasmanica. The sequence continues at coordinate 37,953 of MVAI01000125.1, read as the reverse complement.
ATGACGGGATGAGCAAGCAAGCGCATGAGAAGACAAAGAGTCAGAACCAAGAAGTAGAAGATTCAGGGAAAGGAAAACGAATGTGAAGCGAAAATGAAACAAGACCTACAGATTAGCAGGAGCATTGAAAGCTTCTCGAACAAGATCCTTGTCTCCGATTCGGATTGCAAGCGTCATAGCTTCCGAGTATCTCGAGTGCTTAGCATAGATGGCGTGAGCGGTCCGAAGGAATCGAACGTCATCCGGCGGGACCAACAAATTGACACACCTACAATCATGCATAATTGAGAATCAGAGTATACCTTAGTTAGCGACTGGTTTGACGACTCGGATCTGTGTCTTTGACAGAACCATCCTGTGCTCTTGACATATTAAGAAGAAAAAACCTACGAAACCATGTACAGACACACTCGTTGATACGTGTCTTTGTCGACTACCTCGATTAATTTCTCGATGGCCTCGAGCTCCAGCAATAAATCGACTGCGTCAGCCTCAGCGTTATGCTTAAGGAAGAACGGGACGAGATCCAAGGCAAGCTTCAACAGACCCTCCTTCGTCGTCTCTGCTCTTGGTGAGGTTTTCTTGTCTTGTTTCTTCGCGTCCTCCACAATTGATTCCTTTCCGTCCGGTTTTGATTTCTCTTCCTCCTCGTCCGCAGGAAGAGAGATCGCTAAATACTCTTCGCCGAGCTCAGCAGCGAGATGTCGAACATATTCGTTTCCCCAAGAACCAGGGTCCTCGGTCGACTGAGAGATCAATCGGTAATGGAGGGTGTCTCGTTTACCAGTGTCTGAATATGTCATTGCCAGGACGGAGAGGATAGACGCCAGCAGAGTCTATTTGAATCAAATAAGGTACAAAAATGAGTATTAATTGAACAAGACTTGATGACATGACGAGAGGACGAAGCTGACTTTTTGCGAAGAGAATTCAGTTCCCCATGCGGACCGAACGGTCTCCAGCTCAGAGTAGAATGGACGGAGGAACTTGAGAGGTTTCGGGACGGAAGTCATCGAGCTTGTTGATGTTCGAATCAGATTGCGAAGAGATTCGAGAGCAGGGATATAGAGGGTGGTATCGGATTCCTTTTTGAAACAAGGAAAAGTTCGAGCAGGAGGTGAGCACACAATTGAGAGGTTAAGTTGAGAGAGAAAGAGCTCACTTTCAGACGTTCGACGAGCATCTCGAGCTCATTCTTGAGGTTTTGGTCCTCTTCAGACTGTGAGATGTTTGATGATAACGCAGTGAATTAACAGGCATCAGCAGAGATCCTTCAATTGATGACAATCGTGTACCAGAACAAGCTGATGGTTTTTGTCTCTTCGAGTCTCAGCGAAAGAACACATGGAAGCTCTTGTGTTGAATAAGAACGAGCAATGTGATCTTGTCTGACCCGCTCCTTCTTCGGGTGCATCAGCGAAGAGCCTACTAATCACAAGATGAAAGCCAAAGAGAGAAAATGCAACAAGGGGAATACACGCCACAACCCAACCGTCATGGCCAAGATCGATGTCAAGAAGAATGGAGAGAAAGCAGAGATCTTCCAAGAGAAGGAGACAGATAGATAGATGCGAATATGGAATGTGAAGAGACGTTTCCAAACTCACCAACTCATCAACAGCAGGCTCATTCTTTCCACTCTTTCCTTCTCCGTTGACAACCTTCTTGTCCGTACCAGATGCATCCTTAGACTCTCCGTTTTCCTTAGACTCTTTATCGTCTTTCTTTTTTGGGTCCTCCGAGGTGACCGAGATCTCAAATGCGGGCTTTTCAGGCTCCATATGTGATGTCTATGATAAAGTAAATTGATCGGAGGGAAAACGATGAGGAGGGAAGAGAATAGAGAGATGTGGGTTCTTGGTTGATGGTGATGATCAAAGCTACTAGAGGATCTTTGTTCCACGCAGGCAAGTATGTCAGGCTAACATGAGTATTGTCAGGCTGACTCGAGTGTTATCATCAGTCTCAAATTGCTTAGCTGCCACCGAGTCTCATCAACTACTACTTTCTGTTTCTTGAAAACATCTCTTTTGAACAACATATTATATCCGATAGTTTGTTCATTACCGTGCATTGTATACTCGCTGATGATGATCAGTCAGCATGTCTAATGATGGCCATTCTTGAGATAGATACCCACTGAACTGCGCGAAAAGGGCCGGTTTACCATTGAAATAAGTGTCATCTCTTCTTGACAGTCGATAGTAAGACGCATTTGCGCTTCTATCGAAGGGCATCTGAAGTTCGTGTGGTTTCAGAGAGTGAAAAGAAGAAGACTTGTTCTAACTCATAGTTCTTCCTGGTCGGCAAACAACTCCAGAGTGAGCAGCTAAACGACAATGCGTTTACTTGTCTTCAATCTAGTCTATGATTATATACGATAGGGTCGGCTCTAAGTTAGACAATATATTGGGCTTGTAATACATCTGGTAGATAATTTTTCTTTGGTCATCTGTATTTGCGAAGAACCTCGAATGCAATATGCTCTGATGTTCGCTTTAGTGTTCCAAACTGTCTCAAAAAGCGAGAGCAAGAAGATTTCTCGCATCCCCCCTCAATCAAATCCAATTAGAGCAATATCCTTGTACAAAACCCCCATCGGGTGCACCATCCAGGTGATGGAGTAAACTAGAAGGCTGGTAAGGTCGAGAACATAGACTTCTCTAATCGCTTGGTCGGCACCCCTCGACAGGGCAGTAAAGTTTTCAAGATTCATTCCTTTCAAGTATGTTTATTGTCTCGAGCGCGTTTACTCTTACTGAGAGATGAGCGTCAAGCTGACGCTAACCTTTCTTTCGTTTCTTTTGACATGTAAAGTGTTTGATCCTGTCTCTGACGTGTAAATGATTAAGATTTCAACATTTGAAGCGAGCTAAATATCAGAGCTTCTTTCAATCTGGTTGCCTGAATTACCTTTTACAAGATGATTGCCCGGTGAATCATAACCTGAGGAAAGCCAGTATCCTGAAACATTCAACACCCAGCCCTTAAGGGCCGACGACTTCTTTCGTAGTTAGTTCTTTATTTTTTGTTACAATATCTTATGAGAATAAATATTTATATATATGTAGTCTCTATATAATTACTCTATTTTCATGAGACAGCGTAGCACAACAGAAAATTCATAGGGAAAACCTATGAAACGAACTGTTAATCGAGTGGCACACTGACGGTCAAATATAATTAGAGGTGACAATAGTATAAGCTACTAAAATCTCTCTTTCCATAGAATCTCGATAACAGCGTCCAGACATCATCTAGTGTCTAAAGCGAATGAGTTTCATAGGAATGATGCCAAACGAAGAAGAAAGAAGAAAAGAAAAAGAAGAAGCATAGTACGTAAGCTGGACGCACCCGAGTCGAAAAGCTATGAGGGGACCGAGTCCGGATCGGTAGAACCGGGCATTCGGTCTACGCCGGTCGAACCCCGTCCATGGAGTTTACCTCTCCCGCTGCCCCTGTCGAGAGGATGAATGGAAATGGTAACTGAATGACACGCATCATCACTGTCATTTCGTGCCTAGAATCTACTGCGCACTGGTGCCTTGGGTACCTAACATTCTACTTGGTACCTCGCCCTACTTGTTCCCTTCCGCCTCTGGAGGTATGGTCTTGCATTGTTCTCCAACAACACCATCCTGACAGGATTATTGTACTCAACACACACACACACGCACACAGACATACTTTCAACATATATTGTTGGCCCATAAGGCTTTCTTTCAACCCCCTCTTTACTCAAGATGAGTGCTCAGCATCGATCGATGTACATGCCGTCGAGCTCTCCATATTTGTGAGTTCCGTTGCCTGAATATCTTTTAGCGGAATACGACCGATTAAACGAGATCGACCGAGGAGAAAGTTTGTGGAGAGAGAAAAAGGGACAAGATTCATGGGGAAAAAGGGGCAAAAAGCAAGCGGGGAAGACTTCCTTCATTATGTCTACTACTTCCTTCTTTCTCTTCAATCTTCTCAGAAGAGATGATGAATGACTGATCGTTCGTTTCTTTCGTTCAAACGTATGCATACACCGTCAATATCGTTGTTTCTTTGCCATGGATTATACGTGGTGCTTATAGAACTAATCCAAAGGTGAAGAAACAAGGATTTGAAATCCCACTTTCGGCCTCGGCCACAACGGCAGCTAATAACTCGTTCTTCAAGAACGGATCCAATAATGAAGATACTGCCAACTGGTTCCAAAATCTTTCGACAGACTGCAAGTCCTTCCCTTTTTCCCTTTCTTATCTTCTATCTGTGTGTGTTTGTGTTCGCGTGTCTCGATGGAGGGTTTTGAGAAAAGCCTTGGCCGCGGATCACAACGGTGGAAAAATCAATGTCAAAAGCATCATAACTATCGTCATCCAGCCTAAAAGTCGGGCCGGCATGGGCTCGGTTCACTCCGACAACCGAAAGACGATGCCAAGGTCGAGGCAATGAATATCCGGCTCAACTTTGGCTTCATTCCTTTCTTCTCTCTTTCGTTCTTTTGGGTCTGAATTTTTGTAAATGCACCACCGGGATCGTTGACTAACCTGTTTGTCGATCACCTTGCGCTACAGCTCACCATCAGCCATCGGTTCATCAGTTTCCACCGGAACACAACTACAGCCTCTCGGCCTCCTCTCGGGGATCTTCCTTTGCTCATCTTCATAAATACACAAACCCGTCACAATCCTCCTATAGAGACTCAGCCGCACTCGACTTCGAAGCACTATCCTCCCTGGTAAACTTTGCGGATGATACACCTAACAACCCATCAGGGATTCGGGCCGATGCAGATAGTTCTCTTGACAGACTCTCTAACAACGGCTCGACATCCCTTCCCCTGCACGGTTTCAATTTTGACGGCTCTGCCGGAAGCCACGACTACCTCCATAACAACACGATCCCCAATCCACAGAATCTCTCTTTGTTCACCAACGGCGGCAATCTAGCTAGATCCTCCTTCCATGGGATTGATCTTCCCACTTCAACCAGCCCGGCCAACTTGCACAATGGGCTGTACCCTCCAGTCTCTCAATCCATACAATACCGGTCCCAGGAACAGGCTGCTCATGCACAGAGCCCGGCAGAGTCGAGTGTGTATTCGATCAGTCAACCCTCTGGCTTTTATCCGGATAAGACCCCGAACGGATTCGGAGATCAAGCCAGGGCAACTTCCGCCCACGGCATGACCTTTGGCTCACCCGCCACAACCTTGTCGTCCTCGTCCTCATCCGCCGCCAACCACGTAAAAAATAGCAGTCAAGTCGGATCTTTTAACAAGCAAAGTCCGTCCGCCACTAGATCTAGATCTAGATCGGCCGTCCGCGGTCAGAGTACGATGAACGTGCCGCCCCCGTCTTCTGCTGGAGGAAAAGCTCCGTCGTCTCGGTCTCGATCCGTTCGAAAAGGATCGTTCAACGCATCTCAGAGACCGACAGTGATAGACTCGCCCCCAACGACCCACAGCACAGGCTTCCAATCCGGCCAATCTTTTGGTTCATCCCTCGGTACCCTTCCTTCTGTCGCTTCTGGTGGTCAACGGGCGAGCTCGATCGTGATGCCAAACTATTCCCGATCACCGCCCAGCTTCAACTTGGCCACTGGTTCATCCCTTCCATCGGCTCTTCAGGGAATTGGACTTGATACTTTTCCTTTGGGTTATGCCTCAAACTCAATTGGAGCCGGTGCTACCGGTGGTGGTAGTGGTGGTGGTGGCAACGGGAGGCCAAGCTCTGGCGAAGGTCCGAACAGTAACAGTTGGATGTTTTCCCCCACGAGTACCGAAGGGAAAGAACTCTCTCTCGTGAAAGAAGGTCCGGTCGAAGAAGATATGGATGAAAATGACGACGATGGCATCGAGGGTGATGGAGAGGGCGACGGTGAAGCTGAGGGTGATGGTGAAGTTGAAGAGGAAGATGGTATCGAGATTTTAGACAAGGCGTAAGTTAGGAGAAGCATTTTGTTGCCGTATCTTTCATTGACTAACGACGAGATCTCTCCATCGTCAAATTTTGTCTTTGTTCCTCATCCTCTTCTCTCTTCAGAGCATTGCTTACCGAGAAACGACGCCGACGTCGAGAGTCACATAATGCGGTTGAACGTCGTCGACGGGACACGATCAATGAAAAAATTTCGGAGCTAGCAACATTGTTGCCCCAATGCATGCTTGAAGCTGGGGCCGTCTATGCACATCCCGCTTCCTCCGTTCTTGCCAATCTTGGTGGGACAAAGTTCTCCATGGACCTCACCGTCAGTGTTCCTGGTCCTACACCAGAGGATATTGAGGAAGAGGATGAAGAAGAATCCGCTTTGATGGTTGTTGTAAAGGGTAAAAAAGGCGCCAAAGGAACGATCAAGAAAAAGAAGAAGAAAAGTGGAGGCGCAGGAGGAAACAATGCATACGGAGCTGATGGAAAGCCCAACAAAGGAATCGTCTTGGTGTGTTTCTTAAAAAGCTTTATGATCTTAGGAGTTTTCTTGATTTTTCTGACGGGATGTTTTATTTCACCCTGCCTTGCCTTCCGTGGTTCCTCAAGAAAAAATCGGTGGACTATATTCGGTAAGATATCTCTACATCATGAAGTCGTCATCAAGTATAGAAGTGAAAGCCACTAACGTTTTTTTTTTTTTTCATTCTTGGGCAATCTTCTTCTTGCCCACCGCAGATATCTTCACCAAATTATCCAAGCTCAATCCAGACGTGCTTCCGAACTTGAATCCGCGCTATCTTCCTTTCCAGGCCGGAATCACTCCCCCGATCAACTTTCATCGGGATCTCAGCTCTCGAACCTCTCCTCTAACCCCTCAAGCGCCGCCTCGCCTGTCATCCAAACACAAATCATCCCGGCCAACTATGATGTTACTGCCCCAGTTGGTTACCCTGACTCCCCAGATGGAACCAGCACATTTCAATTTCAATCGATCTATGGCCTTAAAGAGGAGCTACCCGAGCATCTCGAACATACATCCTCTCCTGTTCAATCGTTCAATTCCCATGTCTACTCTCATCCTCACGATCACCGACAACCAGAGACGATCACATCGCCTATGTCAACAACATCAATGTCTCCCCCGTCGCTACTTTTCCACTCGTGGATGGGCGCAACGTCTACGCGTGAAAAGCCACCGTCCGGTGGAAACTCGACTGACTCGCCTAGAGGGACCATTTCTTCCGAAGAAGAGGAGAGAGGGAGGTTGTCCGATAGACAATTTGGTAGTGGCGGAAGTGGTGGTGTGGGTGATAGTTGGGTCAACGTCGCCTCGAATGAAGGCGCACAGAGCGCGCACGAGTACAATCACAGCCAGGATCAAGAAAAGGCCCGAGTCAGAGGTTTGGGTCTTGAAATGAGGAGACAGAGCGAGGATAGTATGGTTGAATGATCCTAGAACGCTTTTTTCTTTCTTGGTTTCTTGTAAACATAACCTTCTCTTATTTGCCTTGTGTTTTTTTTTTTTTTTTGCTTCTCTGATGACGCGGGCGTGTCGAAAACTTTTGAATTTTTTTTTTCTTTCTTCAGACTCGATCCCTTGTGTATGTACAACCTCTTTCTATTTGTGTGTATTCTTTTTTTAAATTTTTTTTGCAGGGCCCAACTTTTTCTGTGGCATATTCTCTTTGTATTGTCATTTCCATTGGTTGGTCTTTATCATTACCTCCTTTGTACCACTTCCTTTGTAATATTTGCCTATACAAGTTTGTACCCGAAGAATTTGGGCTTTACATAGTCCCGAACTACTTCGGCTTGCCCTCTGTTGTTTACCTACTCGTCTCTTTTCCTTTTCTTTCCCTTTTCCTCGACCTTACGTCTGTCTTTTGTTAAATGATATTTGTTTCTATGTATACTCTGTATCATTAACTTTTTTCCGTTGCTTGTTTCCTCTTTTCCTCTTCTACGTAATCTCGAAGGCTCGCATACGCATACATATACATACATGCGCGCGTAGGGTTTGACGGATCTACCCCACCCATGTTGCTTTTTACTTTCAGACTACCGACCCCTTTAAAAGAAAGCAAAGAAAATCGAGAACGACGTTTTATCTCGAAAGAGCAAACTGTAGGACCGATACAACCTGATCCCACACATCAGAACCCTTTATTGTCTTTACTTCGGGATCTTGAACTTGATCCTTAGGGTTTGGAACATCAGTGATGACAATCGCTCGGACTGTGAGAGTTAGGTGTGGGATTGAAGGGTCTGAGGGAAATGTTATTTGAGGGATTATTTGTCTGTTTTTCGATCGATTTTGGGTCGTTTGATTGTTCATTTGTTCATACGTTTGTAAGAGAAGATGAAAGATGATGGTAAGGAAGAAAAATTGGGATTAACACACGGAACGAAGACAAAAGAATGAAGAAGTTGACAAAGAAGTTAAGTTCTTACATCTCGCCTTTAGGCCATTGAAGCACAGCCAGACCTTTCAACCCATCCACAAAACCAGTCACTCTCTCCCCATCTGTTCCCGATCCCGGCCGTGGTCTCAACGAAGCTGCTTTGTAAAGAACTGCGTCCTTTAATTCCAGCTCTAGTAGTGAATTTAAATGAGCTAAGTCTGAGATAGGAAGAATGACGGTTGATTCCGATGGTGAAGATGGAGGTTTTTGGAACGTTAGTCTGGATGGAGGTTGAAGGTGTAAAACAACTGGTCGTCTGATTGATCAATGGCATAGCAACGGAGAAGGTCAAGACCAGAATAATTAGCTTGGTGAGAACTGGTGAAGTGTGAAAGACCAAAAGAGAGAAAGAAAAAGCCGAACCTGCCCTCAAACCCGACTTTACATGACACCCCTTTCTCCTTACCTACCATCCGATCAGTCATCTCCCCCACCCCGATTCCACCCCATTTATGTACACCATCTTCCACATAACTTTTCACTACTGACTTCACTTTCTCTCCCAACGCCCAAGACATCACTTCGTTCAACACGGGTCCTAATACTTTCGGCCGCTGTCTTGTTGATGAATCAGAAATAGGCCGAAGGCGAGCTTTAAGTTGTTCTGAGCGATAGACGTGCAGGTTGAGAAGTGAGGATAGAAGAGCGGTATGGATATAAGTCGCGTATGGATGGGTTGGGCCTTTCGGCCGTGTGCTAGTCTATTGAAAACAAGAAGTGGATTGACCAAGGTTAATCATAAGCCAGGTCAGTACAGAGGAGAGCAAGAAGAGGGCCTCAGAGCTGGGAAAGACGGGAGAAAAAACACACGTAGGTTAAGCATAGAGTCAGATTGGGTGCGACATCCAGAGTAACTTCGCTCAATGTCAGATCAGATGGTCTGGTCAAAGAATTTCCTCTTGCTTCCGTTAAGATCTATGAACCATTCCAAAATGACCCATCAGTCAACTGTGACAGAAATAAAACATCAGACGAAGATGAAGACAGACTTCGTTGAAGAGTTCTTCTTCCCAGGATTCCTTCATCCCTTCTCGTAATTTTCGCAAATAATCCTTCCGTCCACCTGTTCCATCCATGTTTATGTCACCTTCTGAATCCTGTCGGTCATCCTCAGCCTCCTCTTCCCAAGCTGAACACATTCTCTCGACAATCTTTCCTTCCGATATTCTCTCAAGGCTTACGACCAATCGTTTATGTGCCTGCGCAGGAAGTTCTAGGACTGGTTGGGTATGCGATGATAAAGATGTCGTTGTGGGAGGAAGGTGTGCGACATGCCTGTGTCTTGTAAGCGGAGGAGCTGTAGTATCATCAAGTTGAAAGCCAATGTAAATTAGCCTTTTCCTGACGTCTCTCTTTGTTTGCAAACAGGACGAGTATTTTAAACTAACCCAGATCTCCTGCGTACCAGACCGCCCAATCTCCAGCTCTACTCTTCCCTCCGGATTTTCCAGCATCCTCTACTCTGTTCGCTCCTCCGCCAGTTAATCCGATTCCCCATCCATCTTCTTTGATACCTAGCGCAACTTCCCATTCGGCTTTTGATATTTCACAAACTCTATCCATCTCCTCCTTTCCCTTCTGAAACAGCTCGGCAGTTCTTTTAATATCTGCCTGCTTTTGCCCGAGTATCTCTTGTATGGACGGTGACAAATCTGGGACGGACAGATTGGATTGAAGCATATGCTGGGCTTGAGGTGGAGGAAGGAGCGAGGTGCTCAAGGAAGAAGCGGGTAAAGGTATGTAAGCTGGAAGTTGGTTTTCCGGATGAGGTGGATCGAGGGAGGTCAATGAAGGTGGCAGCAGTAGTGTTAAAAGGTGATGCATGTGAGATAACGATTGGTATGCCTTTCTGAGGAATGGGAGTTTTGCAGTCGTACAAAAACAGAAGGCAGAAAGTTAATATCATGTGCTCAACGATAGAACACTTATTGGACGAACTGTAATTCTTGGGAGACATCTGTTTTGAACGCTCGCATCCCTTTTAAATCTAGTTCTGTTGTAACATCCTCTTTATTTCGTTCACTGTCATGACCGACCACCTCTTCTTCTTCATCCTCTTGTTCGTCAGTCCCTCCGAGTCGGTCCTCAGTGAAGCCTTCTAGGCCACCCTTCTCTGCCCATATTCGCTGAATCAGTCCTCCTAACTTTTCCGAATCTGATTTCTCGCTAATGTTGAGATTGATAGATTATTCCGAAAACAGAACCAAGAAAAAATTCATATATACGCATTATACAGACCATCAGCTTACAATCTTTCAAGATTGAAACAGACACCAAATAAGTTTCAAAGACGAACGTATGGTAAATAGGCACTCCAGAAGGTCCATAATCGTAAATCACCTGTGGCCTCAACGTCAGAGGGTCCACTAACGGAGGGACCGGCTCTAAGGATAGCTGAACAGGATGATCTGATGTACCATCCGACATCTTTATATAGTCTTAATCGTTAGGAGGAAAATATAAGAGAAGGCAAGATGAAGATCAAGACACACCCGGTCTTGAAGCGACCAGGTCACGTGATGATAACTAAGGGATCACGTGTTCTGTCTCAATGGTTTCACGTGACCCCGTCCAGTAACGTGGAAGGTATCTTTCCTCCTCCATCTCGTCCTTGGGCCTCTTTTTATCATCATCTACTATCATCGTATACCATGGTGTGTAGCATTTAGCTTGTATTGTACAAGGAAGAAATGGTGCTGATAAGGTTACTCTCCGTCTTCAGTCTGCTCCTCTTCATCTGGCACCTTCGGCTCGGTCGGCTCCCTCGGTCTCTTTGGCAGATACTGCTAACTCGTTCGGTCTTCACGATACCCTCCGACACGGTGGAGGACGAAATTTGGCTGGAGAGATCAAGGAGGATCCTTTCAAAAGACGTATGAATGAGGTATGCCTACCTGCTGCAGCATTTTCTTGTCCTCGTTTGTTGGGAGTATATCTAAATGATTCTTCAACCGCTGACGATTAACGCTCTGATGTTTTGGCTTTGCTATCATATGTTTCCGATATCCTTCTTTCTGTCTGATCTTTTCAACCTGCTCACTTTCATTAGTGGGAACAAACACAACTTGACTTGAAGCTTCAGATGCAGCGAAACGCTTACGGCCTTGGAGCTCCGTTACGGACGTTGATGGACCGAAAAATCATTAGTCAAGTATGTTCAATACCTTTACCTCCTCTATAAGTGCTGTCTGGCACGTATAGAACAAAGGACCTTATCGTTGAATTCTTGGGCAAAACCACAGGATACCGCTCTTCCTGAATTTTCTACCTCACAGTTCCACTTGGATATCCTCCAGGGAACTGACACCTCCCTTGATGTTCAGCATTTCTTTTCTAGTACGTTCCAGTCATCTGATTGCCTTTTCTTCTTTGCTTACTTCTTGGATGAGTTCAAATGTTTTCAAATAATTAATATTTTTCTTTTTTATTCAATGAAGGAGCGGAATCATCTAATTTGGAGGCCCAAAACTTCCAGTCGCAGATGGAGAGAAAACACAAGATTTAGCCATGTGTTTTTTTTTTCTTCTCGCCCTTCTTATTTCCTAATGCATCCTTTTTCTTTTGGCTTATCCGACGGTGTGAATATGCCTGACTACGTTTAGGCTTTGTACATGAATTTTATGTCTGGTTTTTCTTTTGCCCTTGTTCGTCTCGAAGAATATCTTAGTTCCTGATATGGACCAGATGATTCATTCGAGGAACATTTTACATTGATGTAAGCGCATCTAGCTTTTGTACATACAATTCGACAAGCACCCCTTCGACCTTCTTCACCATATCCGATAAAAGTGATATAGAGACACCCAAGTTGAATATAAAAGATGAGAAGAAATAAGAAGACCAAAAGGTTTGATTGGGAAAAAGAAGATGGAGTCTCGCTCCCATATGATGACCCAACCTATCAACCATCTCCACAAGATTCACTTACGCACACAAACGTGTACACACCTTTGATCTTGAACTTGACTTCTGATCGATGATGCGTGAGTCAACGCGTGGGTGTGCAAGTCCGTCATGAATGACTAATGGGTGCCAACTGATCGGCTGGTTTGATCATCGTGTTGAACACCATGTTGATTTCTTCTAGTAAACTTTCTGTTTGTGTTGGTGCAGGGATTTAAGTTTCCGATGAGTCTTGCCTTCACCAGTTTGTATTGCCGGGGTTCTGAACGAGAGGAAGCAGAAAGAAAGAAAGAGACTTGCCGGCGGTTTGAATTGTTGCTTTATATTCTGCATTCGCTTGATCCATTTCGATCTGCAGTGCTCCCATTCTCTGGGTCTGGTTTAAGAAGAACAACTTATGTAAATACATCATTGTCCAATGCCGAGTTGTTCGCTCTCACTGATCTAATTGGATAAATGCAGGAGACGTACTCGAATATGATCGGGTTCTTTGTCGGGTAATGCATGGATGAGGTATTCGATCTGTTTGGCTTTCCTCGTCAAGTCTTGTACGAGCTCCTTTTTATTTTCTAGATATTTTGGAAAAAAAAATTAAAAATTAAAAAAATAGGAATACCAGAAAAAGTCCGGAAGAGCAGAATCATATGAACGAGTTATCAACAAGAATTCCGTACGGACTCAATTCGGAAGTGACCAAAAACTCGGGGAAAGACAAATCAAGAAAGAGCGAACCTTCAAATATATCGTCATTCGTCTCTGCATCCGGTATCCGAAAAGTGACGGGTATATCCGGATGAAGGGGTTTGAACGTCGTCTTATGAGACAAGTAGGCCAACGAGGCCGAGGTGATTTGGAACAGCTGAAGGTAAAGAAAGACGCGCGCACACAACACAGTTCCTTACTCGAACGTCAATTTTTCTCGATTGATGGTCAAAGGAAGAGATAAGAAGGGGAAAAAACTAAACTGATTCAATCGCGTCTTGTAGTTGGGTGAGTCGGTCCATGTCACTACTCCGATGTTGGCAAGTGACAGATTATGTCAAAACGAGAGAACACATATCCCGGTCAGGTTGACTCTTCAAAATGAACTGGAGAGAACGAATTAAAAATGATCTCACGTTGAGAGCTCCTCTATAAACGACCGACCAAGGCATGGCATCCAAGAAAGAGAGACAAGACAATTATCAATGACAACAATGATAAAACAATGATGATGATGATGATGATGAAAACGGAATGGTGAGTCTTGTAGTTGATCGCTTCGTCAAAAGAAGAAAGCAAACTGACCTTGCAGCATTATCTATTGGGAGGTCCGACGGGCGAGACGGAGACTAAACGGACTGAACGATTAGTGTTCTTGCAGTGCTTCCAACCGTTGTCTATAAATTCCCTTTGATGATCCAAAACAAGAAAGGCTGGGACAGTAGATACACAAGAAAGAAGAGATTGTCTAGGATGTATGGATGTATGGATGGTTGTCGGTTGTTCAACGTCTCGTTCTCAGCAATCGCTTGCCGGAGTTACGCGGTGATGAATTCCAAAAAATCTTATGGCATTCCCTGTTGAGCGTCATGTTTTATTGGGACAATCAACTTCATTGATCCCTATCTCTCACCTACCTTCTTTGGTCGTCTCAAGTAACTATCCTGATTTATTCAGAATGTCGCCAGAACCTTCGAGCTATCAAAAACCTCTCAGACGTGGCTTGGCGTGGGTTCTATCGCTTTGTTTTCTGTTACCTCCAATATTTGCCTTGGTGTACAAGAACACCCTCTCTTTTGTCTTCCTCTTTCTAATGGGAAACTGATCTGGGTTCTTGTGCCTTTTCATTCAACTTAGCTGTCAGACATGTAGGTTGGTACCCATGACTCGCTGATTAGCTCGTCCACTACTTGCCTAATCCACAAATATTAGCCGGAATATGGTATTGACTCTTATGTGTCTTCGTTCACTAACCCGGGTATTGAGACTGATAGAAAAAAGAAGATGGTGTGATCAACTTGCTAATCTTCTCAAAGCACAATGTCTGTAGCTGACATAGTTTCTCATTGGTTCTTTTCTGTCATATCCGTCCATCCGGGATTCGTCCGGTCCGTTTCTAGAGATGGTATGTGCCCTTCGCCTTCTTTCGTCCATCCTTGTTTGGTTCGAGAAGAATCAAACTGATAAAACCGATTGTATCTTAGCACGGGCGAGAGACCGGTATGCGGAACGTGTTTGAGAGTGAGGATTCCCTTTTCTCTGTTTGTTACCGCCGTGTACCGTACGAACTCTCTACACAGGACGCGGCACGAAAATGACTTGGTTCACCTCCGTATTTGTGTCTTACGCAATCGTTCATAGGCCTCCCAGGAGTGCATCTTTGAAGCGGTGCCACAACCCAAGTCCAGAGTCCAGGCTCTAGAGAATAAGATAGGTTGGTTCCATATGTCCATAGCGTTTCTGGTCGTGATCCTCACGATCACATACAGTCTTTCTCTGATTGTTGAAGCATCTTCTTCTATTCCCGTCTTATGTCAGCCCGCCTGGAAAGCGTTCTCTACCAAACAGATACCATCCAATCCGATCAGTCTCCACCCTCTGTCAAAGCTCCAAGAAGAGGGTCCTCAAGAGTGTTTCCTTATCCTGCTCCGAGTTATCCTAATCCAAATACCTTTTCGGATGTTACCCATCCTAGCCGCCAATGCAAGCGCCAGAAACAACAGGCTTTCTCCCAAGCGTTCAAGGAGTTGTGGGGAGCAAGTTCAAATTCTATGACAGAGGGTTTGGGACATGTCGGGAATGAGGGATCGACTTCGGCCAACCCTACGTACTCAGACAATTCAAATCTTCTTTCTCTGGATGTTCTCGATCGAATCATCTCGGAAACAGGCCCGACGCGGCCTGAGACAGATCCATGGGCCTTCGAATTTTCTTCGTTAGAAGACGATAATTTTGGAAGTCTGCCAACAGATTTCCTCTCAATGGATTCTGACCTTCTTTCTGCTCTACCGATCGACAATGATCAGCCTTCGTTGGACTCTCGATCAAAAGACCAAACAGCGACCCTCAAAGCATACTTTTTGGATCGAGGAGAACTTCCAAAAGAATTCAGAGATCCATTAATTCACTTTTTTTTATCTAGGATGATGACTTTCGGAGTGATGCTCAACATCGAAAGATTCTGGCAGTAGGTATCGTTCTGGAACGCGCTGCCTGGTTATGGAGCCACGTTTGTCATAGTGAACAATCGAACATATTGAAAAATGTACTGAAATTGTTTCAACTCCTCACTTGGGCCGTTGACTTCGTTTATCAGGAGATTAGAGAATCCTGCTGAGGAAGACCAGCCGCATCCTGCCTTCTTGTGCTCTATGGTTTGTATCATCCTTCATCCTAATTTTATTTCGACAGTTTCCATAGCTCTCGCAGTCCTTGTTATCGCAAACTCACTTTCCACTAAAATGTATCCACCGGTTCCCTTCAATGGTACCAACAGTATCATTGCGCTAGCCAGTTCTCTCCTGACAAAGCTGTTCGAGCATTGAAAAATGATTTCTTTGCAGCCTCCAAGGCGAAACTTGACGAGGGAATGGCGAATTGGGATAAACGGATGAATGATATGATCAGAACAGCCACTGTTTTGGGTATCGCATCATGTGAGTTTTTCACCTGGCGCAGACAGACACATCTTGGAAGAATCTTTCCTTTCCGGATCAATGGTCTCATAATTGCTCTTTTTCTTGGGCTTTGAGCGTTCTAGATTCGGAAACAAGATTCCTGACTGCCTGGGTCTTTGGAGGAGTATGATCTTTTCTTCCTCGGCACCGTATTTTCTCTGTGTGTTGCTCAGCTCATATTTTAAATTCGTATTCAAACGACCCCAGGTAGCAATGAGGCTTTGCACGTTGGCCCACTACCAGAGAATTAGCTTTCCGTTCGGTCCTAGATCTTATGATCATCCAAAAATCAATTTTCGAAATCCAGACAGGAAAACGTGGGTACATATGAACATACGCGTTCAGTCTCCGAAGGATTCGATAGAATGGGGAGAATGTATTTGGTCGTTCTGGATCGCTTGGGTAAATATAAATTTATTTAGAAGCTGAATTTCCCGCGGTGACTTTGGTCTTGATATCTTAACTCATCTTATCATGGTTGCTTGAACGGTGTTACTTTCATTTCAGGGTATGGACCAACGTGGATCGGCATCAAGTGGATTTCCTCCTGTGAGTCATAGGCGATGCCTTTGAGTAAACAAGCCAACATCAAATAACGTACTTATAAGAGTTTCCGCTCCGGCAGGCGCTTCATTGGTCAGAGATCGAGACGCCCTTTCCGTTACCTTTGGAACAGTATGCGGATGTAAGTTGGCTATGTTTATATTCGGAAATAGCGAAGATATTTGAAAGCATACTGACAGTTGTGCTTACGCTTAATCAAGATCGACCGAGTGAACAGCCAGCCTATCACGGCGGTGTATGGCTTGTTTGATGATTCCCAGCAGACCCTCGTTGGCGATTTGTTTGTCTCTTTGCTTTCTTTTTGCTACCCTTGTTGCGTCACTCATCCGGCTAAACAATCGATTGATTCTGGACATGAACAGGAGCTCCGCATGTTTATTCATCTCTTTGTTATTTTTGAATGAGGCATCTCGACTAGCAGAATGGTTTATCCAACCCTCATCCCGTAACGAGTACCTCTCTCACGCGTCTTCTTCTTTTAACTCTTGTATAACTCCCCCCTCAACAGAGGACCCTTCTCAGAGTTCTACCAATTCAGACAAACCTCCCAACCCGACAGGACCCGTGCCAACAGAGATCGTTCAGCTACAGAATGCTCTTTTGCGGTTTGTCAAGTCACTTCCACTTGAACGGATGAACCCTGCGCAGAAGGTGTACGTATATGTCGTTTTCTAGGTGATACTGCTTGAGATGTCGACTGATTAAGCAATTGACGTATCTGGAACGGGAAAAGTCGTGGAGGAGTCCCGACTTGGAAGTCGGACGTTGTGTCGCAGGATCCGGCAAGCCCGGAAAACATGTCAGTTCCGTCGGATGATGATTGGGGTGTCAGCTCAGAGAATGTGTTGCTGCATACCGAGATTCTCACGTACGTTGGTCGTTTCGAGACAATCCTTCCTCGTCCCTTACATTAATCAGGGCCAGAAAGAGTTTAGAACTCATCTGCTTCTCCTTTTTTTTTCTTTTTTTTTTTCTTTTTTTGGCATCATGGAACTTCTCCCCACATAGCACGCATGCGTTGATATTGCAACAACGAGCGGACTTTGAACCAAGCGCAAGAGCACAGGCAATATTATCCGCTCGGTCGGTAGTGAACATCATCCATTTGATTGTTGATGTTGATTTCAGTCGACTCGGTTTTTTTATCTTGGTTCGTCACGTCTTCTCTCTAGCGTGGGGCTGACGTTAAGAATCTATGTTCAGGTTTAGTGTTTGGGTTTTCTAAATCGTTCTCAATTATTCAGATTTGTTGGAGGATGGTAGCTTATATACTGTTGGACGAAGTCAAACGTTGCAAATCGATTGGAAATGACGAAGGTTATTATCCCTTTTTTGTCCTTTCCTCCTTCTCCTTCTCCCCTCTCTTCATCATCATTATCAGACGCTGACTAGTCTTGTGATTCGCTCCATTTTCTACCCAAAACTCGAAACTCGAAACTCGACGGGCACAGAGGCTATGAGTTTGACGATTGATATTGAACGTTCGTAGAAGTCTTTTCCTTTAAGGATAGCATCCGAAAGCAAGGTTGTATGAACAGATATCAATGATGTGTCTGGTTTTCTCATGCTATTCTCTATTTTATTTTTATTTTATTTTGGCTCGTCGCAGTGATAGTCCTAGCCCTGAAGCGATTCGGAGAAGTCTATGAGATCGGGTTAGTCCATGTATCTTTACATCTATCAAGTCATCGAATTACTTTTGGTGAGAGCTGGACCGCTGACAAACTGAGTTGGTTCGGGAGGATCAACAGTAGCCTTGCCGCCTCGAGGATCCATTGATTGATTTCTCTTCTTTCTTTCTTTTTCTCCTTAATGGAAGACCATGTGACCTATCGTCCTATATCATAATCTATACTTATCACGATATATACTTAGACAGGGCGAATAAATGCCTGCATGCTTCCTGTGTGTTTGGTTGGGAGTCGTATTCAAGTTACTTGACAGTGTATCTACGGTTAAATTCTGTTTTGACGTACAAGGCTGAACATTGGGTTATAGATTTGCCTCCGTTATGATTAACGACGACGCTAACAAAGAGGAAGGTTTATAGCCAGAATAGATATGAACATCGTTCGGAGAGACAAGTTGACGCCCATGTGAGTGATAGGTGATGGTTCTTATGGAGAAAAGGCACATTAATACATTTTGATAGTCTTCTAGCTACCTCCTTGTTCTCGAAATCTAATCTGATTTCTCTCTCTACGTCGCAAAAGTCTCGAGTTCTACTCGAATGTATCTATCATTCTTGATCCGACCCACCTCTATCTAAATTAGTTTTATCTTACACTCTTTCCAAGTCGACTGATCTGTTCTTGCTTAGCCTCTAATTGGACAGGTTTTGTAACAGCTAGCTCGAAACGGGCATCCCCTTTTGGTCCGGTTCATAACACCACTTTAGAGTGAAACACGGGTTCATTTAAATCTAGCCCTCACGCAACTTATATGTCTGTTTCTACATATGCGCCTAGGATTGTGATTTCGATAATTATAGGGAGGCTGTTTATATACAGCGTGTTCATTTAAGCTGCATTTTGAACGGATAAGTATTCAAGGGTCGGGTAGATCCATAGCAGACTTTTATCTAGAGAAGACTTGAAAAATCCTTCGAGGATTGTCCCGCCTCTAGATGACTTCTCCCGACGGTCGGGATGAACGAGAGGTGAAAACGAAGGTGAAGGTGAATAGATTGGACGATCGTCAAGGTTCTGCCTGATCAAGGTTTCTCTTGTTGACGTTCGTCTTGACTGAGTTTCACTTTCTTTTCCCACTGTTTGTGTATATAAATATATATATATATATCTCCGTCTTCCTGCACTTTCTTCAGCCTCTACTTCTCGGCTTCCCAGCTTTTCCACCTGTCTTGCTCTTCTCTCTTCTCTTTATTCGCTCAACACCATCACCATCCTAGAGCATATACTTCATGTGTCCCTACCGATAGATAATCTACTCAGACCGGTCCTGTTATGTGTCACATCCTAATCCATGCTCACACATTCATTCTAGGATTTGATGGCGGTATATCATGCATAAACAAATAAAGCGATAGGAGGAATACGCGTTGGAATGTATGGCCCCTTTTCTTTCCTTATCTTTGGTTACCATGCTTTTCGTACTCGGACACAGAGATAGATGGATTCATACAGACGAGTGTCATATAGCGGGACGAAAACAAAGAATAGACGAGAAATGTAAATAAATAAATAAATAGAAAAGAACGCGTTATAGCAAAAGAACGATATCCAAAAGAAAGAAGGATTGATGGACATTTAAGAGAGGACAGAGATGTAAATTATTTAATCAAACGCCCAAAAACGAAAGCCGAAGGGAACAAGAGATTGAAAAAGGAAAGGCCAGTGCTTGGTGCTCACAGCTCTAGTGATGTAAGCGCGCCAGCAAACCTTTTTCTCGATATAATAATATGCCGTTGGGGTCTAATGTTAGAAAGAAAAGAGGACCACAAACACACACACACACACACACAATATAGGTACAAGCGCTAATGAAAAAGAGATAAAAACAAGTACAAGATTCCAAGAAAGAAGAAGTAGAAGAAAAGAGAGATAGACGAGACGAAGATGATAGACAAGGCAGCAGCTGTTTCAGAACGACTGGATAGAAACAATCAGAAACTTTGTTCCTCCCTTCGGACTGTTCGTCGCCTTGCCAACCTGACAAATAACCTCGTGTTCGCCAGCATCTATGTTTTTTCTAATGGTAGCCAATTCGCCGACACTGATCTTCTGGGTCCAGTATCCATCCAATACGACAGCTGATTCGGGTCCAGAGGCTTCAATCCAACATCTGGCGGTACCAAGGTTATAAGTTGATGAACGAAGGTGGTTGATCTGGATCGTTCTATTTTTGAAATAAAGAGAACATGTAATTAACATGTTGAACTCGGTTGTAACCCGCAACGCGCATGAAAGAAACGTACCCTTGGGCAAGAAGATTGATCTTAAACCTGACTTCGTCTCCCGGGTGATGACCGGCCAGGAAGGTCTTTCGGTTGATGACATCCGTCGTCCATGTCGTCGGAGCAGAAGGGGTGATAGGATTGATCTTGGACGTGGTCGAATTGCATGTTGGGGCGTAATCCGGGACGATTTGTTCGGGGTCGTAGGGATCCATCAACCGGAGCTGAGGTTCCCAAGAAAAGCGAACTTCACATCAGCCTTTCTGTAAAAATGAAGGCACAAGAGAGATAAGAGGGGGAGAAACGCACCCTAGGAATATCTGTGGGTGGCTCGATTAAAGGTGGTTCAGGCTTAATGCCTTTGAGGAACTGTTGGTACTGTACTTTGCAAAACACTGAGCTTAGGAATTGAATTGCGATGTCTGGATTTCAGTTAGAGAAAAAAAAATGGAGCAGATATCATCAGCTTAGGGAGAAGGAGAGAAAAGAGAGAAAAGAGAGAAAAGAGAGAAAAGAACAGCACGTACCGGCCATCATCATATGTCCACCATAGCCGAAATGGCGAAGATCGACATTTCCGTCTCCGAGTGGTCCAAAATAATCTCCGGCGGATTCCGGATTATCTAGGATTTTGGGCAGGAGGAGCTGACGGGACCTGAATTAATAGAAGCCACGATAAACATGATGTGTGAGCTCGACAAGTCTGTCGCTCGGTCGAAAGCGGTATGAAAGGAAAACATACGATAAAACAGGGTGGTCATAGTAAGCCGCTAGGTCGATATGAAGCGAACCACCCTAGTAACGGCCAAGCCAATAGATCGGTAAGTAGCCTATCAAACCAAATGCAGCAGACGCTTGAAAAGTGAGAGAAAACTTACTGTAGCGATTCTGTTAAACACCAGGCCAAAGGCCTGGAGGAGAACAATGGCCGGTTGATTGGGCAAAATCATGAGTCCTCGCATCAAGGATTCCATCCCAACCGCGTCTTTGTCATGACTACGATGGAGATGGAGAGAGAGAGGGGGAGGGGGGGGAGAAGGAAGAAGCAGAAATCAGCAACGAAGATACCGTCGGCGTCAGGATCGATCTCTCTTCATAAACGAATATGAAATGGAAAGTGGTCGAAGAAAAAGGACAAACTATTGATCGTTGATGGCACTCTCGACAAAAACGATATCCACATCCTGCGGGATATAAGCACCAAAGCAGACCGAAAAGAATGCGCTTCCCTGGGCTGATTTCGGGAGAGCGAGTATGTGTCAACAAGGAGATTTCGGAGGGCGTTGAATGACTGTAGGAAAGGAGACAAAGAAAGAAGAACGAGACAAACCAGCGACAGCACCGTCGAAAAAGGTCAAGTTTGAGTTAGGAAAGGCGTACTCCCACCATTCGGCCAATTGATCTGTTGATGCCCATTGATAAGGTGAGAGGGAAAGAGAAAAAGAAATAGAAAAAGAGAGAGAAAAAGATGTTTCCTCGTCTGTTTAGAACATGTGCGCGCGCGTGGAAGGAAAGTACGAGAAAAGAGAAAAAGGAGAGAGATCTAAAAAAGATCGAACGTACACTTGTAGTTTCTGTGAGACTTATCGCCTAATGTCTGACCACATGAGACAGATCTAGAGGGTATCAAAGGATTCGTCGAATCAGGAAAGAAGAATAGAAAGAATAAAAGAAAACGGGGAGAAAGACAGAAGTAAAAAGGCGCACCCTCCAAGGATACCCATGGTGATAGGTTCGCCTCGCGCGGCCTTGCGCATCACTCGTTGGAGTCGTTTGGTCTGACCGTTATAGATGCGGGAACGAGCTATAGCGTCCTCTCTATTGAATGAAATGTCCCGATGGGGGGAGAGTGTTAGAATGTGGATTACATGGTCAACGCCCAACGAGAGATATCAACAAACCATAAGGGCAAAAGGATAGAGAAAGAAAAAGATCGGTCCTTACCCGTGAGCCGCGCAGAATCTATCGTTGAGGCCACATTCTTCCCATCCCTGCTCGCCGATAACACATTTTTCACTAGGTACCATCTTCCGATTTTTATTCATCTCTGGCGCAAGGATTTGGTCCACCCAGGGAGCCATCTTCGGGATGGTTAATTGTGGTTTCTGATCCTTTCGTAGAAATGCTGTCAATCGGCGACCGGGAGAAAAGAGAAAAGGGGGAGGCGATGAGGAGAAAGAAGAAGCTCGCGAAGGGGGCGAGGGGAGCACAGAAGCGATCGAATCCGAATTTTGAGACCGTTCTGCCGGGAGATCATGAGTAGGAGCTGAAGAAGACTGAAACAATGTATGGGTAAGAAAGAAGATGATGATAGCCCAAGGGATGTAGCTCGTCAACTGTGATCTACTGGTGTATCGACCGTTCATGGCGAAAAGGATAGGGCGCGCAAGAAGAAAAGAAGGTGAGAAGCGAATGCGATAGAAATAAGAGACGGAGAAAGAGGGACAGAGGGACAGAGGGACAGAGAGAATAAGTAGAAGGAGAGAAGGAAATCGGGCGAGTCGAAAGGGCGGATAACAGAAGAATAAGCGACGATAGCATAATTCCCTAACCAAAGAAGGTTACCATCGGATGGAGTTTTCAGGAACACATGAAATGACCACTCGGTCTAGGCATGCATGAATGATCGACAGAACTAATAGGTCAGACGCTAGGGACGAATAATCGGTTATAGTTCTTCTGTCGGACTTCAGTCAGGCACCCGGAGAGAGAACCAGTCAGGTAAACAGAGCGATCCGATACACTAGGCTTCTCTCTTGTTATCGTTTGTATGCATAGAACTTTTAAACAATACCTTGACTAACTATTCGCGTCCCTTCGTCCTTCCTATTTGCTAATCTTGCATTTCTTCTCTTCATCCACGCGCTCTGTATTCATTCGGATCTACTGTTAGGTGAAATCATCGGTTTCATGTTCCGTGGATATCAATCTTACTAATCGGTCACTCGGGTTTTAAATGTGATCGGGCTCAGACTATACGGTTGTTATCCTCTTGTTAATATTTGATTTAATTTTTCTTTCCTTTCGATGCTTTTTTTTTCCTTTCTGTGACAAAGCCCAAGTATACAACATGTTTCATCCAGAGCCGTCCGATCCGTCAGATCCATTCATTCCAGCTGATCCTGATTTCAATTTTGCCTCTAGTTCCATGAATGCTCTCAGTCCAGGGTCTAAGCCAGCGAATGGCTCGGGTTTGTTCCCATTCTGAACAACTTCCTTATCCAGTTCGATCACTCTCTTCGGCCAAGCCGTCTTGGGTATGGTCGATCGGGAGAGTGCCACACGTACGGCCTCCAAGGCCGAGGTGTATTCTTCGTGGGCTGATGCGTAGATGTCGTGAATACACGTCCTAACAAATAGTCGTTTGAGAGAGAGAAGGAGTGAAACAGGAACAAGATGAAAATCAAAATTCAGCCCAAACAGAATAAAGCCTAATTGAGAAACGCTTGGAAATGACAAAAGAAAACCTCACGCGCAGCCAGACATGCAACAGTCTATGGAAACCCAATTGTATTTAATTTAATTGTTTGATTTTTATTTTGTTTCGTATTGAATTTCGATGTCGGTGCCCGGTGTCGGTGCCGATGCCAAGGCCGAGGCCATTGTTGCAGAAACAATGCATTTTTTATTTTTTTTATTTTTTTAGGTGATTGATTCCCAAGTGACAGACAGTCGATAGAGTTGTGTTTATTTCAATTGAAACAAGCAAGACGTCAAGACTTGAATTCTAGCATACACGTGTACCAGAGAGCATTCTCATAAGAAAGAAGGGGAAATAAGGCGAAATACAAACCATCTTCGCCTGGCTTGTAAGGTCGCTCGGGGACTTTCAATCCCAATATCTCGAACGGGCCGTCCCTCTCTATACTTGTTTCCTTTTCTGTTATCGTCTCTTGTACAGGCAAAAGATCTGGTACCCAAGTTTGGATCTCGACAGGGTCTGCCGATGGGTACGTGTTTATCGGTGTCGGCGGTGTCGCGGGCAATGATGATAAGCTTGGTGATGATATGCTTGGTGGAGATATACTTGATGGTGATGCACTAGATACTGACGCTACCGTAGGGCTCGTTGGTACGAGAGGTGATGTCGATGATACCGACGTCATATCTTGCTGACGTCCATCCTTTGGCACACCTCCACTCGCATTTTCGTTTCTGCTGTCATTCTCGTTTTGGTTTCGAGGTTGATTCTGTCTTGGTAGAGGGGAGAGATACTTTTTGACTAGATTCCTTGGAAGAATTATTGAGTATGAGAATCCGCGAGTGACAAACAGACAAGTAGGTTTGATGAAAGCTATCGGTGTGCGAGTGGATTTTGGAGGCAAGGCAACTCGATAGAGACAAAACATTCGGTGAATCATCTCTTGTAGTCTCTTCTGGTCTGTTTTACTTTTCTTTCTTCTTCTTATTCTTCTCTTTCTCTTTACTTTGATTAAAGATAACCTAAAGAAAAAGAAAAAGACTAGGAAATGGATGCAAGATGTTGTAGGAAGATAGAAACGAAAGAAATTCAAAATAAAAATGAAAATAATAAATAAATTTAAAAAACCCCACTTTGCTATTACTATTACAATCACCGCTACTCTTATTCACTGTTGATAAAACCATCTCTTCGAACCTAACATCACTTCGTTCATTCCTCTTCTTTTCTTGTCCGTCATTAAAACGATATCTTCCTTTCTATCTTTTTCTTCCTATCAGCACATACATACATGTACTTTTTATCTATATTATATTTCTTTTACCTATAGATGAGACGACCAACAAACTTACCAGTTGTTAGGGTTGAATCGGTTCAACACACCTCACTCGTCCTCTGAACTACATGATGATAAGATTTCACTTTGGGGAGGAAGTTTAATCGTTATCAAACAGATGATACTAACCCATCTTGCGAACAGAGAGAGACCAAATAGAAAGAGTATACAAACTACAATTGATGTGATCCCATCAGACATCTATTCATTGATTCACTCGTCCGACTGGCCGAATGCATTTGTATCCTTTCCTTCTCTGTGAAACCCAACTAACTGCCCAGTGGTTTAAATCGCTCTCTCGCGCGAGAAGACTACTTGCTCTCGGGGGGGCGAAGCGAGACCTTAAACCGGGGCAAGGGATATTTCCCCAACCTATACCTACTGCGCCTCTCAGTCTGATATCAAAGTTTTCTCAGCCTCTCATCAATCCGACATCAAACAAACCGGTTTGGTTGGGGTTCTTCTCCTCTTTTTCCCTTTTTTTTTCTCTTTCGTCCAGAAGAAAAGAAATGAAAAAAGAAAGAAAAAGGTCCATCTCGTTGAATCCCATCTTTCACTTTTGCCCCATCTAACCATCAACCACCACCACTACTATCACCACCACCACCCAATCTATCTTTTTCTTTTTCTTTGGGTTTTCCTTTGTCTTTTCTTTTATTTCGTTTGCCTAGCTTGATTACCTTTTAAATCGTTCCATAATGTCTTCTAAAGGTTTGTCATTTTTTGGTTTTAATTTTTTTTAAAGTCTGTGCGTCCGTGCGTGCGTCCGTGCGTAGGTTTGTGTACAAATAAGAGCATATCACTTGCACCGTTTCTATGGTTCCTTGTTGAGATGGCATCAAGTACAAGCAACAGCAATGCCTTGTTCTCTCAGTCAAACCTCACTCTTGGTTTTCGTCTCTCTTGATCTCATCTTCACCACTCAAACTGACCGGATCATTCCATCTTGTTACAGCTATCCGAGAGTACGACGCCAAACTCCTACTTTCCCACTGGCTTCCTCTCATCAAGACTCCCATCTCGACTTCGGGCCCTTCGACCGCTTCTAACGTTCGAGTCGCCCAGGTTCAATGGTCGGTCTCGTTTATTCAGCTTTTGTGTCGATTCCTGTGTTAGCGCACTCGTTTATTCTTAATCTCCAACCTTTTCTCTTCTTTCATTTCTTAGGGACCCCTCGACCAACACTCTTGTTCCTCCGATTGAGCCTGGAAAGGGTCTCCCCGACTGGGTGTTTACCGAGAAGCTCGTGGCCAAGCCCGATCAGCTCATCAAGCGACGAGGAAAGGCTGGCTTGCTATGCCTCAACAAGGACTGGCAGGTCGCCGGCGAGTGGATCAAGGAGCGAGCCGGAAAGCCCGTCCAGGTGAGTTATTTCTCAGCGATTCTTTCTCCCGGCAGCCGTCCGAATCCTCTTTCGTTCTCTCATCCTTTTCGGCCGAAAATGATTTTCTAATTTTTCTTCGTTTTTACTCCTCATCCGTCTCGAATAACGAAATGACATGACGTGAAATACAACCAGGTTGAGAAGACTACCGGTACCCTCAACACATTCATCATTGAGCCCTTCCTTCCCCACCCTTCCAACACCGAGTACTATGTCTGCATCAACTCTACCCGAGCCGGTGATGAGATCCTCTTCACTCACGAGGGTGGTGTTGATGTCGGAGATGTCGATGCCAAGGCCTTGAAGCTTCGTGAGTCATTTCTGGTTGAATAGATCGTCGTGCCGCATGCTAAAAGAAAAGCTGTTTCCCATTCTTGATCTCGACACTTCTTTCAGTCATCGCCGTCGGAGAGGACTTCCCTTCCAGAGAGACCGTCATCTCTTCCCTCTTGACTTACGTTCCCGCCGAGAAGAAGGACGTCCTCGCCGATTTCCTCATCCGACTCTACGCTGTCTACGAGGACCTCCACTGTACGTCTCCCCTCTTCTCTATCCCCTTTTGGCTCAGCTAAGGATACTCAACCCATTGCGTTCCTTTTTTTTTCTTTCTACGTCTCACTCTAGACGCCTACCTCGAGATCAACCCGCTTATCTGCCTCGATGGTGTGAACGGAAACCCTCCTACGATTGAGTACCTCGACATGGCCGCCAAGCTCGACCAGACCGCTGATTTCCTCTGTGGACCCAAGTGGGCCATCGCCCGAGACGTCTCGTCATCGCCCGCCGTCAGCTCGGCTGCCGTCAAGGCTGACCGAGGACCACCAATGGTCTGGCCCGCTCCCTTCGGTCGAGATCTCACCAAGGAAGAGGCCTATATCCAAAAGTTGGACGCCTCGACCGGTGCTTCGTTGAAGCTCACCGTTCTTAACCAGGAAGGTCGAGTCTGGACCATGGTTGCCGGAGGAGGTGCCTCTGTCGTCTACTCTGATGCCATTGCCGCCGCCGGTTTTGCCCATGAGCTCGCTAACTACGGAGAGTACTCTGGAGCTCCTACCGAGGGACAGACCTACGAGTACGCAAAGACTATTCGTAAGTGACCGTCCTTCCTTGTTGATACTATCGACCATCCAACTGACCATCTTTGGGCACGCAGTCTCGCTCATTACCCGAGGAAATGTCAACTCCCAGGGTAAGGTCCTCATCATCGGTGGAGGTATCGCCAACTTTACCAACGTCGCCGCTACCTTCAAGGGTATCATCCGAGCCCTCAAAGAGTTTAAGCAGGGTCTCAGCCAGCACAAGGTCAAGATCTTTGTCCGACGAGGAGGCCCCAACTACCAGGAAGGTCTCAAAGCCATGCGATTGCTCGGAGAATCCCTCGGTGTCGAAATTCAGGTCTTCGGACCCGAGACCCACATCACCGAGATCGTTCCCCTCGCCCTCGGTGTCGCCAAGAAGGCTCCCACCCCGTTGCCTGCGTTCTCCGTGCCCGCCTCGGCCGGCACCGACACCCCGGCCGGCACCATCGCCGAGCAGCCGGCTGCTCCCCAGCTTGGCGAGATCAACAAGGACGGTTCGAGAGAGCAGGCCAATGACAACATCGTCCGGTTCGATACCACCGGTGGACCCACCTCCGGTCGACCGTCCTACCGACCCTTTGACGAGACCACCCGATCTCTTGTGTTCGGTCTCCAGCCCCGAGCCATCCAGGGTATGCTCGACTTCGACTTTGCCTGTGGCCGAAAGACCCCGTCCGTCGCAGCGATGATCTACCCCTTCGGTGGACACCACATCCAAAAGTTCTACTGGGGTACAAAAGAAACCCTCCTCCCGGTCTACACCTCGGTTGGCGAGGCCACCAAGAAGCATGCCGACGCCGACGTCCTCGTCAACTTCTCGTCCTCCCGATCCGTCTACTCGTCCACCCTCGACGCTTTCAACTACCCCCAGATCAAGGCCATCGCCCTCATTGCCGAGGGAGTGCCTGAGCGACACGCTCGAGAGCTTCTCCACCTTGCCGAGAAGAAGAACGTGCTTATCATCGGTCCGGCGACTGTCGGTGGTATCAAGCCCGGATGCTTCCGAATCGGAAACTCTGGAGGAATGATGGATAACATTCTTTCTTCCAAGCTCTACCGTGCCGGTTCTGTCGGATACGTCTCCAAGTCTGGAGGAATGTCCAACGAGCTCAACAACATCCTCAACATCTTCACCAACGGAACGTACGAGGGAATCGCCATCGGTGGTGACCGATACCCTGGTACATCATTCATTGACCACCTGCTCCGATACGAGCAGGACCCCGAGTGCAAGATGCTCGTCCTCCTCGGAGAGGTCGGAGGAATCGAAGAGTACCGAGTGATCGAGGCTGTCAAGAACGGAACGATCAAGAAGCCTATCGTCGCCTGGGCTATCGGAACGTGCGCCAAGATGTTCACCACCGAGGTTCAGTTCGGTCACGCCGGTTCCATGGCAAACTCTGACCTTGAGACCGCGGACGCCAAGAACAAGGCCATGAAGGCCGCCGGGTTCATCGTCCCTGACACCTTCGAGGAGCTCCCCGACGTTCTCAAGCAGACCTACGACGCCCTCGTCAACAACGGAACCATCGTCATCAAGAAGGAGACCGAGCCCCCGCTCATCCCCATGGACTACAAGTGGGCCCAGGAGCTCGGCATGATCCGAAAGCCTGCTGCTTTCATTTCGTCGATCTCCGACGAGCGAGGACAGGAGCTCTTGTACGCCGGTATGCGAATCTCCGACGTCTTCAAGGAGGAGATCGGAATCGGTGGTGTGCTTTCCCTTCTTTGGTTCAAGCGACGACTTCCGGATTATGCCTGCAAGTTCATCGAGATGGTCCTCCAGCTCACCGCCGATCACGGACCGGCCGTGTCCGGAGCGATGAACACCATCATCACCGCCCGAGCCGGTAAGGACCTTGTTTCCTCGCTCGCCGCCGGTTTGCTCACCATCGGTGATCGATTCGGTGGAGCCCTCGACGGGGCTGCCGCCAACTTCACCAGCGCTTTGAACTCTGGACAGACCCCCCGAGAGTTTGTTGACTCTATGCGAAAGGCTAACAAGCTTATTCCCGGTATCGGACACAAGGTCAAGTCCAAGACGAACCCTGATCTCCGAGTGGAGCTCGTCAAGGACTTTGTCAAGTCGACCTTCCCCGCCACCGCCACCCTTGACTACGCTATCGGTGTTGAGGCCGTCACCTCCGCCAAGAAGGACTCTCTCATCCTGAACGTCGACGGAGCGATCGCCGCCGCATTCTGTGATCTCCTTAACTGCTCCGGTGCGTTCACCCCTGATGAGGCTACCGAGTACCTCAAGGTCGGAACCCTTAACGGATTGTTTGTTCTCGGTCGATCCATCGGTTTCATTGGTCACTTCATCGACCAGAAGATGCTCAAGCAGCCTTTGTACCGACATCCTTCCGACGATTTCTACATCTCGTTCGCCGACCACAGCCGAGTTGTCGTTCAGCCCAAGAAGTAAATTGCCCTCGTCATCTTTTCGTCTGCGTGAACACGCTTTCTTTTCTTTCTGCTCTTTTCAATTCCCTTTATCTTTTCTCGCATGGATGTTAGCCCATGAAACCCGTACATGTATAACCGTTTAGATATCTCCTCAATCTCTTTGTTCTCCCGGCTTTTCCTTGTCTCTTCTCTTGGGCCTTTTATCTGCTTTCTATATTTGTGGGGTCCGACCGTTTCTTGTCTAGGCTCGCCTATCTTTTCTTATTGGCATGCAGATCGAATGGTGTCTCTTAATCTTCTTACAGACGATGTTGCAAGATAGCTTTCGAAACTAAGAGGGTATTGTGGTTAGTGTCCTAAAGATGTGACCCCAGGTTTGCCCAGTTGTCTGGGCACGTTTATTTACCTCTGGAAACAAAACCGACAAAACGATTTCCAAACTCTTTGCCCACCATCACATATCGTCTCTGTATCCATCTCTTTTCTTTGCCAGCTCAACACGCATAAAGCCATGGTCTCATACGAATCCCTTAGAGAACTTTACAAGAAGGCTGGTCAAGAACATGTCTTTGCGTTTTACGACACACTTTCCCCGTCAGATCAGACTGCCCTGCTGGCTCAATTAGAAGAACTGGATGTCGAGCGAGTGAACCGAATTCACGCACAGGCACTCCAAGCTGAATCTAAAGCTACAGCCGATCCTACTAGCTTGGCAGATTCTGGCTCTGATTCGATGTCTGATGAGTTTGAGCCGCTCCCGGAGGCAAACGTAGCATCCGTCTTGGCTTCACCTGCTCGAACGGCTGGCTGGAAGGAGAGAGGACTGAAGGCGATTGAAAAGTCCGAAGTCGCTGTACTATTGATGGCAGGCGGACAGGGCACAAGGTTAGGCTCGACCGCACCAAAGGGCTGCTTCGATATCGGGCTTCCAGCAGGCAAATCGTTGTTTCAACTTCAGGCGGAGAGGATCAGAAGATTGGAGCGTCTGGCCGGTGATCAAGCTGTCATCACTTGGTTCGTCATGACCAGTGCAGCCACCAGGCCAGACACGGAGGCTTACTTTAAGAAGAATGAGTTCTTCGGGTTGAAAGAGGAGAACGTAATCTTTTTCCAGCAAGGTTCGTTGTTCTGTCGTTCTCATAGTCTTTGTTCTGCTTGGGAGCATCACTCGTTGGTTTGCTCACTGGTTTCTCTGTGCCCTGTTGCATGTGTTTGTGGATCTGTTGACAGGCTACCTCCCTTGCTTGACCGAAGACGGAAAGATCCTTCTTTCGTCTCCTTCCCAGGTGGCACTCGCACCGGATGGCAACGGAGGTCTCTACTCTGCTCTCCTCCGACCAGTCTCGCCGACAGACAACCGAACGGTCATGTCGATCATCAAGGACCGAAAGATCAAGTACATTCACGGCTACGGAGTCGACAACTGTCTCGTCCGAGTTGCCGACCCGACGTTCATCGGCTTTGGAATCGACCAGCAGGTCGAATGCGGTGCAAAAGTCGTGCCCAAGACGGAACCGACCGAGTCTGTCGGTGTGGTTGCCCGAAAGGGTGGTCGATTCGGCGTGGTCGAATACACAGAGCTTCCCCGAGAAAAGTCTGAGCAGCGAGATCCGGACGGAAAACTTTCCTACCGAGCGGCCAACATCGTCAATCACTTTTACACCGCCGAGTTCCTCGACCGGATCCATTCGATCGAACACCTCATGGCGTTCCATATCGCCCGAAAGAAGATCCCGACGATCGACCTCCAGACCGGCAAGCAGATCGCGCCTTCTTCTCCGAACGGGATGAAGCTTGAGTTGTTTGTGTTTGACGTCTTTCCGTTCACGAAGGAACTCGCTGTGCTCGAGGTCGAAAGAACCGAGGAGTTCAGCCCGTTGAAGAACGGGCCGGGCACCTCGTCCGATAACGCAGTCACCAGCAGGCGGGATCTCTTGGCTCAGCAGAAACGATGGATCGAGGCCGTCGGTGGGATCGTTAACGCAGAGATCGAGATCAGTCCTCTGATCAGCTATGCCGGTGAGGGCCTGGAGGCTCTCAAAGGCGTAGTCTTCAGCAAAGGAGGGGTGATCGAGAGCTTGGATACGAATTACTTGAAGCAGTTTGCTTAAGTCAAAAATCCAATCAGGAATAGTTTAGAACTTGAGTGCGTGTCTCTGAATCTGTGCAATTCTTGTTCACAATCGAAGGTGGATTTTGTTGCTAATCTATATCTCCTGTTTGATTTAGTTTTTATTTTTATTTTTTTATCTTCTTCCACTCTAGATATGAAAAAGAAATAGACAAATCTCAAAGCGCGAATCCTCAGACATGTTCTTTTCTCACTCTTCTCCCTTCTTTTCTTTTCGCTTCTCCTCATCTTCAAGATTGGGATATATATATATACATGGCGGTTGATACCCTGTTCCCACATCCCTGAAGTGAAGGTGACTAACCGACGACGGACCGGAGTGTTAGGGTTGTTGAATGCTCGCTTGCGCCATTATGCATCATCATGTTAGTCGTGAAGAACCCTTTATCCAGACGTTCACCTCCCCCAATCATCAACGAGACATCTCATCATGAAGGCCTACTACTACGACAACATTGAGTAAGCTTCTGGTCGATTGTTCAGCACTTTCAGAACTTAGTTCATGATATTTGGATCTATCGGGCCCTGGATATGTAGAATGTTCTACAGACTGACCTTTACTTTTTTCTTTTTTTTTTTTTTTTTTAAATACGAACTCTTTTTCCTTCTGTAAAACTTGATGAAGGGGTGACCAACGAGCTCCTCATGATTCAGGAGAGGAAGTCGCTCCTGAAGAACTCCAAAGGCTCGGCCTGTTTCATGAGTTTATCCCTTTAGCTGGTAGAGAGGAAAAGGAGTGGACGGCCGATATCGGTTTGTCTCATGCTCCAAACTCAATTTGTGCATGGATACTGATCATGAATGCTGAGTGCTTACCTCTCTCTCTCCTTTTATTGATTATATGGATCATTCGGTCACATGGATGAATCTCAGATCAAGTCGCAAAAGAGAGGGATTATAAGAACAGGGATGTAATCAACGTCTCCAAAGCTGGGTTGGGAGAGTTGTACGAGTCAAAAATCAAAGTACGTCATTCCCGTCATTTTTATATATATACAAGGTCGAACGGGTTGGACCAAACTCAATCTATCATGTTTCCTTGCTGGGATTTGCTTCCAGTCATTCTTCCAAGAACATCTCCATGAAGATGAAGAGATCCGATTTATTTTAGATGGTTCCGGTTCGTGTCTCCCAAAAGCTCTAACCACCAATGCTCCGCGTTTCCGCTCAATATCGCTGACCGAGTCCTATAACCTTTTGTCAACGGGCGACGGGGGTCAACCGACTAGGCTACTTCGACGTGAAGACAGCACCACCACAGGAACGATGGATCCGAGTCGCGATGGAACAGGGTGACTTGTTGGTTTTACCTCCAGGGGTGAGCGCCTTTCTTCGCTTTTGACGAGCTCTGGTCTTCTCATTCCGAAGAGGCGAGAGCAGGGAAAGAGAGAAAGGAGAATCTGATCATTGAGTTTGGTCTTCATTTTGTCTTCATTTTGTCTCTCTACTCTATATCAAGATCTATCACCGTACGTCCCAAGGCTTTCGACTTTTTCTCTTATTTTCTTTTGTACCGAACGGATGCTTAACGATATTTGAATTGGTGCCTGGTCTCTTGGCGGCTCAGGATTCACTTTGGATTTGAACGATTCGTAAGTTTTTCTTTTTCTTCTCTTCTCTTACATACAACTTGTCGTATTTTCTCCCTGATCTAAGAGATTTTCTTCTCAATTTTTTTTTTGGGTTTACTGGGTAACAGAATCAAAGCGATGCGTCTGTTCAAGGACGAGCCAAAATGGTTTGTCTCTCTTCCCTTTCTTATTGATCTCTGTCCTCACACTTCCAAATCCTGCCGTTCAGTAGCCAAAAGCTTGTTCCGAGTCGCTTACATATTTCTTCTTTTGTTCAGGACGCCGTATAACCGAAGTGAAGAAGTCGACGAGAACCCTTACAGGAAATCCTATCTGGGCTCGATAAGCGCTTGAACAGGATGAGGCAAAAATCAACTCCGATCAGTCGAGTTACTTGAAAAGAGAGTTTCTGTCTTCATTTCCTTCTTCATAAAGTTAACCATTCTCTTATCTATGTAATCCTTTTATTGGATCAGTAGCTCACTCACAAAAAGAAGAATAAAAGTGAGGCAGTATAAGAAAGCTTAAGATCAAACGGATAAAAGCGAGTGTCATGGCGGGTAGAAGAGAAGAAAGGAAGAAAGATAAAAGAGAGAAGGAAAAAATCATATTAATTCAGCCCGACCATCTTTGATCCATTGTTCAACCATCGACCATCGAACGAGATGCGTCGTGCCCTTAGCGAAATCAGCCTCTTCTCCACTTTGAGGTTTCCTCACGTTATTCATCAAGATTATCATCCGAGGCGATTAGGAGTTCAAAGCGAAGGAAGTATAGGGGAAGGCAGGTTGATCAGATTTAACGATTTGCAAAAATAGTAAAACTGAGATTTGCACAGAACTGAAGATGTAGGCAAGAAGAAAAGAAAAAAAAAAAAAGAAAAAAAAAAGAAAAAGAAAAAGTCTGATGACGTACGAGGGAAGTCGTTGGGGACCGATATCTCGTCTGCAGTAGATGAACACAGCCGTCGTCGGGTTTGGTTTGGCGACTATAGCAACGAGCAAGTTAGGGTTGAATCGCCTCAGTGTAAGAACAACAATGGCCAGTAATTAAGAAAAGTAAAAAGCAGCGGTAGAAGACAAACCCATGCTCAGTCCGTCAGACTGGACTTCTTCTAAATCTCCCATTCGGTCCGGTAGTGAATCCAAGACGGAGAGCTTGAAATGCGATGCGACAAGTGCGTGGAATCTTTTGTTTGTTTGATAACGAGAACAACGATTTCGATTATGAAAGATAAGCTACTGACCAAATGAAGCACAGTGCCAGATAGGGTGTAGGAAAGAGAGAGGGAGAGAACACATACTTTCGAGCATGTTTTAGTTCCAATGGGGACAAGAGAGGTTGGATTGTGGGTGTGATTGTAATCATCTGGGCATATTTCTCAATCTAGAAGAGGAGCGTTCAAGGAATTTCAAGGCTTGATCAGATCATCTACCCAGTAAGGGAACAAGAAAAGCATCAAAAGAGAAGACGAGAAAGGAAGAAAAGAACCTTCGATAGCCGTGTACGCAGATACGACCGGAGAAGGAATTTTGCCCTTTCCATTTCTGTTTGAACGAGCATCAACTTGAAATGTTCCTCCTCACTCGTCGAGTCCTCTGAAAGAAGAGTCGAGACCATTTCTTTCTGATTGATTTCATCCGTGACAGTCGAGTATTGATTTCCGATGTACATTATTTAGCAAAAAATTCATCCCTGTCGAATAATGCAGCATTAGAAAGGTGGAAACGGACCTGCTGCTCTACCCTCCACATCAACCCGTCCACCAAGTCGTCCTCCCATTTCAAAATACTAGGCGCACACCTCTCGGCCACCCAGGCTTTCATCAATCGTTTCATGTCTGATCCTTCACCCATCTCATAATCCTCCTCCTCATCGTCGTATCCATTGTCTATGTTGGCAGGTATACCCTGCTTTTCGTCACCATAGTCCATAGTGTCGTCTAGGTCAAGACCCGAAGGAGGCAAGGGCGGAGGCGAAGGAGATGAATCGTATCGAGATTGATTAGCCATCCCGAACGTAGGACTTCGAGTAGCTGCATTGCTTTGATCAGACAACGAATAGCTGAAACTCATCGAAAGAAAGTGTATATGATGTACGAGATGGTGAGCGAAGAATGGAAAGTAGTCATTTGATTTCAGACGCGTCGTGTTTAACGCGACGACGCGTTTAGATGATTAATCAAATTTCAAATATCTAAATATCCTAACACTTAACTGCTTTTGGACCCACTAGGAGACTTAACCAGACTGCCTTCATCTTTCATCTCTTTCTTGCAACACTCTTGACCTTACCTACATATCATCATCGTCATGGCAGCTAGAATAGAAGAATATGACTCTTCTGAAGAGTTGTCAGTCATCCGGTTTATTGAGTTTATCTCTGTTTGTGTTTATTGAATCTCTTTGCCTTGATTGTTTCCTTAAAAAAATCGAAAAAAAACTCGGTTGAAACCGTCCTCTTCCCTCATTAGCAACGACGACACCGACCTTCCGCTTCCATCATCATCTCTACCTAATCTTGGTGACAAAGGATCGATTCTCGAAGAAGTCACTCCATCAAAATCATCGACTTCATCTTCCGTTCCTGCTTCTGCTTCTGCTTCTGCTCCTGCTCCCCAACAAGGTGAAGCAGCAGAGAACCCCATGGCCAACTTTCAAGCAATGATGCAGGCTCTTGCTGGTCAGGACCAGAGCATCCTTCAAAGACAAACAGAAGCACCGGGTGTTCAATATGTGGACGATACTACTCCCTTCAAAGAGTATGTCTTTGTTTGTTTCTATGTTTTTCCCCTTCTAATTTTGGTCCCGATGTTTCCTCTTCACCCTTCTTACTCACGCCGAACCGGGTTTCCAGATGGCATCCAATTTACCCAATTTACGTAGATGCCAAGCGGGCGTATGGTACCAAAGGTGGTCGACGTGTTCCCAGAGATTTAGCTATTTGGTGGCCGGTATCCAAGGATATCGCTGCTGCCTTGAAGGCTCTTCATCTTCCTGTCTTTCATGAGGTTCGTTCGAACAAGATCTTCTTCCTTTCAACCGCAGTTTGATCAATCCCAGTTTTTTTTTCTCTCTCTTTCCTCTGAATGATTTACCGACCAAAATTATATCATGCGTTTGGCTAATTGTTTGGGCGTGAACAGCAATTAAAGACCCATCCAAAGGACTGGGCTAACCCTGGTCGCGTCAAAACTGAGTACTTCAAGGACGGCCGATATCTTCATCCCCGAATCAAGACTCGTTCGTTCTCCACGTTCAAATCTCTTGAAACTTTCATTTTCAGTCACATTCTGACATTCCCTTTACTCTCACAGGTCAACAACTATATGTTGAAGTTGCCCGACAAATGGCTAAATCACCTTCTTCTGTTCCTCAACCCAAACCTACGATCACGCCTGCTCCTGCTTCCACTTCCACCCCTGCTTTGACCGCTGCCTCGACCTCAACACCCAAGAAAACTAAGAAGCCTTCCGGAAAGAAGGTTTCTGCGACCTCTACCTCGACGTCCGCTCAGAAGCCTCCTCGAAGACGACCGACCGGATTGGCTCGACCACCCAAGCCTTTACCACCAGCCGAAGAACGAGTGTCTGAGTTTTCACCTACCATCCCCGGTGGGCATTTCCTCCAGATCTTGAAGAGAGAGAAAGTCGAGGCCGACAAAAGGAAAGCAGAGGCGGAGAAAGCAGCGGCTGCCAACGGAGGATCAAGTCTGTCAGCTGGAACCGGAGGCAGAGAGATCGAAAATTCGTTGGGTGGAGAAGGAAAGAAGGAAGGAAAAGAGAAGAAACCGAAGATGAAGATCATGAGAGGTGGCAAGAGATAAGGCCAGCGGTGGAAAGTCGGAGTTGGTTAAGTCGTGTATACGTGTGTGGTTATTCACGACAGATTTTTTTTATTTAAATAATCAAAAACTCCCTCTGTCATAAGCATTGCATAATTGAGACAAGAGATGAAAAAGACATAAACATGATGAGATTGACGTATTTACTCATCCAAAACAATCATCCCGTGTGGGGGATAAAAAAGATCAAGAAAAGAATGCTCTGAAAAGAGGTTTTAAGTAGGAATATGATAGGTAATTATCGAACTAGAATAACACACACTTAGATGCCATAGAGGAATAATCAAGTTGGAATTATCCAAAAAAAAAAAAAAAAACTTATAGAAAGAATGGTATACATCACATGAACTCTGAGTATAGAGG